>JAKTYL010000161.1:0-35746 GCA_030578715.1 Magnusiomyces tetraspermus
AAAAAAAAAAAGAAACAAAGGGAGATTTTGGATCACGGCAAATGACTGGGATGAACCCTGAACAAATATTATGGCCCACATATAGCAAAATAAAATAAATCTTGTTTTGACAATACAAAAAACAATTTACACGATTGATTGAAAAGCACATTAAGAATAAATTAATAAATAGAGAAACGTAAAAATCAAAAACATAACAAAGCATATAAATAATAAATAAATAAAGAGTCATAGAAAAACATTTGAAAGAACGATTAAGAAAAGTTTAATAATATAATGGATGTCTGACATACTTCTTTTCCAGTTCAAAAGAGTACTTGGTTGTCAGTTTAAAGTCTACTTCATCAAAAGCAGTTTCAAGAGGATTGAAATCTTCAATGAACGAAAGATGTTTAGTCACTGATTCTGAGGTGGTAGGAAAGGTTGTGTTTGAGGAAGAGGAAGTGGCAGCAAAAGCAGAGGCACTAGGAGAAGATAATGTTTGGCTCAGAGAAGTAAAAGAGGTCTGTGTATCATCGGAGTAGTTTGAGTCAAGCTCGGGGGATGAGCACTCATTAGGATCGTAGTGTAAGATTTTGTTTGTGTTGTAAAATATTGGAGTTTTGCTTTTCTTTGAAGCTGGAACTAATCCGTCCCAAAGATTTTCTTTTAAGATCAAAGCATGGAAGACAGACTTGTGGATTTTGAAAGTGTGGCAGAGAATGATAGAAAGGTTGGAAATGGTCATTTTGTTAAATCTGGTGTTGTCGATTATTTTTTGGAAATGAGCAGAAAGTTGCTGAACGAGAGCGAAGTTATAAATAGGAAGGTCTTGGAGGATTTCTTGGAGAATCTGAGTAGGAATTACGACTGGATTGAGATCTTCTTCTACTTGTGTAAAAAGGTTGAAATTGGCTAAGCTTGCTGGTTGCTCTTTTTGAGCATATGCAAGGAATGTGTACTTGTTGACAGGCAAAAAGGTTTCTGGAAGTTCACGAAGATATGTTTTTAAGAAGCCGGCGACAGCATGGACGTCAAAGTGTTCTGGGATGTCGAATAGTGGGCCTTCTTGACTGAAGCCGTTTTTGAGGATCTGAATATCTTGGTTACTACCAGATACTCGATAAAGACCTTCTTCTTTCAAACCGTGGGTGTTGATATAATCGATACATTTTGTCACCATGATAGGGACGTATTTGGTATTGTCGTATTCGCAAAGCTGGGGATAAAGAGCATAGATGTCGTGTTCAGTGTTAAACTTTTCATTGAGTTCACAAGCCTCTTCTAATGGCATGCCAAAGATATTGTATTTGCCAGGAAGTTGAATTTCTTCAGGTTTGGGCTCTTCCTGAAAATCGGCTGAAGTGACCATGGCTGGGACTGACTTTTTGCGGAAAGACTTAAGTATATTAACCATGCTGAAAGTGAAGGGATTAAAATGGGCTTATATATAGAGGATAAATTTTCTTACTGAAACAGAGAAAACAAGCAAAACGCGAATAATTCTAAACAGAGATTAAAAAAAAGCCTACATAACTTGAAGGAAATTGCTCTTTTTTATATTAGAAATAATGCTCGGCCCCTATAGAACTCCTATATCAGGTTCCATTATGTCCAAGTGGGGTTTCTTTGCATAGTAATAGACATGTATTATACAGCGTCTTCAATAACTAGGTGTTATGGTCAGTTATCTCCGGGTCATGTGACATAATTGAACATGAAGGGTTTGTTTAAGCCGTTTGGTATTGGCGAAAAGGCGTTGGCTTTTTGAGTACAATACTGTTTTTTTGTCGCTGTTTCAACAAAAACACGCGATTACAACTGGTTAGTCCAAAATGCTCATAAAGCAAATTAAACTATATTTTGCAGCTAACATGATGAAAACAATATTAGAAAGGTTGAACAGTTGAGAAGGTAAGATTGTCATGTACTATGATTTCAGTGTAGTTTCCCACTCTCCTTTTTCTTAGGAGCAGTTAAACCCAGCCGTATACAACTACATTTCACGTGATAGTGTCAGAATATCTTGAATCCGATCGGTTGTTCCTGTCAAAAGTCTTCATTTCACGGTTTCAAATGCAATGGCTGGTCATAATTATTGGTTCTGTTCGTTATTATTCTCGTCGATAAACAATAAGAAAAACTCATATTGTTATCAGTCTGGTTTCTCTGCAAACGTATTGTTAGTACATTGATACATTCCATTTTTAGCCTGTGGGTCTTCTGGTTGCTCAAGGTGTGGGGACCTGTTGTTAATTGATCAGCTGCGCCTTAACCAAAAGCTTCTTTCTTTTTAAATCGTCCTTTTGAATCCTTCGGCTACACTTTCAACATCAAATGTTCCATTGTCCAAAAACGAAAATTTGGATTATGTGATACACACTAGTCATCATCATCGAATTCCTCAGGGTTTTGAGTGACGACACAGTGAAGCTATTATGACATAATGAGAAGGCTAAAGATTCCGACTCTCATATCCTTTTTTGTAAAAATTGTAGGTAATCCATCTTTTTCTGCATCAATGTTGTTATACATTTTTTGGTTTTTGTGTTAATACTATTAATCACCCTTGGTATGCTAAAAAGTCAAGTTGATTTCGCTGTCTCAATCTTGAGACTCATAAGCATTCATCTGAAATATATATATATATATATATATATTTTTCAAAACTAGCTAGATATGCTCTCTGAGATTTAGCGTGAATTCAGCATAATGCAACCCAGGTCTTTTGATTTATGGAATATTTTTCAATTTCTTTTAAAAATGGGGTCAACTTCTGATTTTTTTGTGAAATACACACAATGAATTATCATCAATGTTCAGCGTGCTTCATTTCTGAGTAATACTCTCAGGAGAAATGAATCAGATCAAATAAAGGAGTGTGGTATTCGCACGCTTGTAAACTCTATATAATTTTGATGCTTGGTTTGGACAAGAAGTCAGGAATCACTATCTAGTGCTACTTTTGTTTTATTTCACATTCTCCATAGTTTGACCAATTCAATATATGTTTAGGTAAATTAGATAAACGTTTCCTAACACTGATATATTATCAATTGTAGGCTATTCCTAATACAACAGGAAAATATAGCTTCGCTGCTTTGCTATCGAAGAAAGCACAACTGCGATACCTTAATAGGATATAACGCAAGCTTTGTTTTCCCTAACTATATACAGGGTGCTAGGGGTTTGTTGAATGTCGTCTTACGTTAGCCGGGTTTTGGATTCCAGGAATTTCCTATAAGCGTGAAAACAATGGGTTAGATTTGCGGAATTTTTTTTGACTAAACTCAATGTAGGTTTTATCCATATCAATCACTTTTCAGCTAGTATGTATTTGTCAAAAGCATTAATGTGGCCAACGAAGCCTTCGCAGCTTTTAAGGGTCTATGGTACCTTTTAGAGACTTTCAATGAGGGTCAGTCAGCATTTATTGTAGAAAAGAAAAAAAAACGTCAGGTACGAGTAAAAAGTAGGGCCCCTTTTTTTTTCAGCGCAAACTGAGTGAATAAAGTATAGTTCATCTAAAACATTGAAAAAAAAAATGGGAAAAGGCTTTTTGGAACGAAGACCCTAGCTGAATTTCCTTCTATTTACAATGGGTTTGACAGGTCAAAATCATGCCATTATTTATATAAAGCCAGAAGCCGAATCCCATTGATAACTATAAGTCTACAAACGAAGAATGGCCGGCGAATGGACTAGATGGTGAATTTTCTTTGTGCTTTGAAATTACTAACTTCATCAATCAGCATTCATAGGTCTCATTTTATCTCTTTCTAAGCAACTTTGTTTTCATCAACCTCAACATTTCTTTATAGACTTTGCATTCCTCTCATCATGTCCGATTTTTTTCAACTTTGTTCCCAAAATGTTTGTAGTCCTCTATAAATCTAACAACTCTACTGGGGTACAATCGTTGCAATTACTGTACAACACCTAAAATATGCAAACGATCGAAATATCCAAGCCGTTCAACTTTGGATATAAGTATCAATTTTACTGGGTATAACCCAACATGTCAAATATACTTTTTTTGGCTAGTATTGAATCCATTGCTGTACCAGGTGCGTTGGGATTCACATTGCTAGCTGGGTCAATAAATTCCACCCAGCCGAATTGACATTAATGGATCTAGGATTATTCCCAAACTTGATTGTCATTCATATCAAAGTTAAGACCCAAGACATGAGGAATTTATGTACTGTTTTTTGATTCACTCGATTTCGCTACTGACTACATTTGTTCATTAATTTTAGCTGCAAGTAATACGCAGGTCCATAAACATCAATTTGAAACGAACCAACGATTCAAATTTACTATCTACTACACACTGCTGTGATTGTTTCTTTTGTTCCCCTTTTTGTTAATTTGCTTGATCATTCCGTGGCTTTTTTTCTTGATTTCTCTCAAGAAATTCGATCGAAGATATCGTATATGCTTAAAGGTTCAGGGCGTCATTCACCTCAAAACGTAACAGGAATCTTAAAGTTTCCAACTGAACGGGGAGACTCAATAGTTTTATCATATAGTTTGGACGTTTGTGAGAAAAAAAAATACTTATTCTAATTGGTAACTATAAACCCTATATATATATTAAAAAACAAAAAAAAGTAGAAATTTGATGGAGTATCAAGCAGCCTAGTGTTTTGGCATTTCATTGTTCATACAGATGAGACATTTGACATTTTTGTAAGCAATTGAAAAATGATGAAATTTAGTAACTTCACAAGAGCTAGCTTGAAGATGTACAAGGGTATTACATATTCATGGGCCTCTTGAAGGTAAGGGAAAAAAAACAGTAACCAAACAAAATTCCCGATCTGTCATTCAATTGAAGCACAGCTCCATATTGGATATAGCTCAAAAAGAAAGGTTATATACGAGCCACAACCTAAACAAGTTGTTTCTCTCACATCTTGCTTTGCACTGGTATTTCTAGAATTCGTTTTACACAGACGTTTGACTTTTGAGGCAATCGAAGCCTGTTTTTTTCTTTGATGTTGTACAAAGAGGTTAACACAAAAAACTGCACATCAATTCATGGTCATGATTCACTTAACTACCAATTTATCTTCACACAAACTATTCATGCTACAAATGTTAATATTTTTATATTCATCGAATCCCCATTTTCAACAGAATGCGGCTTAGAATCTCCAATGTTTTTTATGGTTACTGATATGTCGATCAAATGTGTATCCCTTTTGTGTTTTCATTTTGCAATCCGATTTTAATTGGCGTATTTTTTTTTTTTTTCCGATTCAAACCTCAGTAATCCGCCCTGTCATTTGTTTGAGAAATAGTGTTGAAATCAATCACTCCTTACAAGCATTATCATTATTCAAAGGCTGAGGACAACCAAACCTCTTTTTGGGGCTTGGTTCTATATTATTTTTTGACAAAATGCCTTCAATCTACGTTAAATACAACATTGAATTTGAGCGTTTCTTGTTTTTGTTTTTCATATTGATCTCAAGATCATTGAATATTTTAACTTGTTTATTAAATAGCAGAGTTGAAGTAAGGTATGTCTTGTACTTAGTGATCTGCGTTTATACGGAGAGACCTGAACAATATGAAATTTCAAACACTAAGCATTATTTTTGACAACCCAAAGAAAACGGTGATCTACGCAACATCAAAGATAAATAGTCAACGTGCATTACTGATCGCAAAAGCTAATTGAGAATTGATTTAAAAAAAACCCCCACGGTAAAGAAATACTCTTTTTAAAATAAATGGTTGGTTTATGTAAAGAAACTAGCAGAACTTTGATTATTCCAGAATAATACCTAAACAGCATTCCAGTTTTGTGAAATACAGACCTACATAATATATTCTGATACCACTTGACCGAATTGTACTTACTCTTATATTTATTTATTTAAGCTTCAAATTTTATCTCAATTCCAATTCCTCTCCTGTGTTTACTTTCAAAACATAGGAGCTGCTGTTTTTCGATTAACTAAAAAAAAATTTCATTTTGAAAGCAACAGCTAGACAGCGTTTCTTTCAAATCTTCGGTGCATCTTTTTTTTGGAATTTCTTAGGCTTTTTTGTTGACATTTTGCTGCTTTTTCGTTGGAACCCCCTTTTGAGATATTAGTTGAACTGATGTAACACTAGCACTTTGAGATTTTGATCGGGAGTTTCAACAAAGAATAGCACACTAGTCAATCAGCATTCAATATTCGTTTTGTGCTCAGGGTTTACTCAATTGATATGTTTATACATATATACTGCACCCCTTTTCAATTACCCGTATTTTTGCAAGTTATATTTTTCTCTAATGTTGCCAAAAACCGAAAAACTTCACAGTACATTTTGAAAGCACAAATGAAAATGCATTGTGTAAAGAAGAAAACACCTAAAATACAACACATCAGGAATGAAGAAGTAACTTTTGATCTAGTTAATCAAAATAACAAAGTACTTTGAAACCAAGATCAAATATACCCTTGATGAAAATTTCTTGAAAACTGCCATTTGGTTATTTAAAACGGACTTTCAAGATCGCTGAATCGTCAAAATTCAGATATCGAAAAATAATAGTATTGGCAAATATCATTGGGTAAACATATACTTGTATTCACTACCAACTATGATACGTTTGATTCGCCGGATCAAACTATGATCAAAATAATTGAAAAGCTAACATTAGCAGAATCTAAATAATTATTAGATTTCCTGCATTATAAGTGTAGTTTTACAAAATAAAACCGCTTCTGTTGAATTCATCCAATGGTTCTTTAGTATTTTTGTAATCCCTATCTTTGAAAACTTTTTTACTCGAGAATATACTTTATCACAAAGTACTACATTCTCATTCTTTGCATGTACTATTGATTGGGCACCTCAAAGCCAATGTAGCAAAAAAAAAAATTTCTCAATATTCCATATATATTTTTTGCTCTCATTGATGAAATTCCATCTCAGTTTCACAAATTGTATTCTAATCATTACTCCTTTGATTCTTTACTTAACTAAATTGAAACCCTATGGCAAGCAAAGAAAATTAATACAACAAAACAAAAAAGATTTGAAAATGTTACTTTGGTACTTAAACACTTTCTGCGATTAATCTAATTCTATATGATACAAGCTTTTGTTTTTTTCGAGATATGAACCGTGTGATAACGATAAAGATCGTTGCGACCCTATTACATAGTTATTTCTATATATTTTGCTTTCCAGGAAACCACATAACCTGGTTTTTTTATCTAATTTATATCAATTTAATTCAAAATTATTGTTATTTTTCTTGTTTTTCTCATTACCAACAATAAGAGTTGTCATAAACAGATTTTGTACAACTTGTAGATCTTTCCTTGTGAGAAACGAATCACGACGTTGGGCTTTTGGGAGTCAACGCTATGGCTGGGGTAATTCATGTTTTCATATCTTTTATATCTTTAAATAATTGTTCAACAAAATTTGTTGTTTCAGTTATAAATCTTTTTTATTTAGATCTTGGGATTAGGATGTTCAAATTTTGATAAAATATGTCTAACGTGAAACGTGGTCTCTCTTGAATTAAACCAAGTTTTTTTTCGTTACTCTATTTAAGCCACATATTTCATCCCTGCTTTTTTTTGTGGATTAAAGAACTCATAATTAAAGACAAACAAAAAGAAGATTCATAGTGTCCTGCCACTTATACAAAAGGTTCAAATTTTGATCTTGGTCTAAATTAGTAACATTGTTTATTTTTCAGATCGATCATGCTTTCACAATACATCAAATAAAAAAATATCATCCTCTAAATCAATAATATATAGTTACAAATAAAAACTACATAGAAACAAAAAATAATAGAAACTATAAAAAAAATAACAAAAACAAAATTGGAAATGCCCAATTACAAATACGGCATCCACATGCTATCAGTCATAGCCATATATCTAGGGTTGACTGCCTGGGAAATCAAATCAATAACAGTTTGGTTAGCTGGAATATTTCCCTGTCCAACTTGAGCAAGCGATGTAGCACGCTTGCCAATGAATCCAACATTTCTGACAGTGGTTTCACGCAACTGGTCATCAGGCAAAGAAGGTCGCTGCTGTTGAGCAAACCATGACACAAGCTCTTCACGTACAAACACAGCTATGTACTGATCCAACTCATGTGCAGTCTCAGTAAGGCATTTGGCAATCACCATGACTGAAACTGAGAAAATACCTTCCAAAGCTGTAGGTCCCATAAGAGTTTGAATGTTAGGAGTCAAACGGAAAGGAACAAGTTCTGGGTTCTGAACAGTAGGAACAGACTTGGCAACAATAAATGGAAGCATTTCAGTAGACCAGATTGCACCAGACTTGGTGTTGACAAAGTACTTCTGGGGGTAGCGACCGTTGATACTCATCAAAAAGGTCATGAACGTAACACCAGCAAATTGGTAAGAAAACTGTTTGCGGAAAAGCCAGAAGTCTTCAAAAGTAGCATAAGTGCGGGCAAAATAGTCGCGCAAGATTGTGGATGGAACAATGGTAGCCTGAATAGCAGTGAGAATCTCCGTCTTGACACTGTTAATATCAGCGCGAGGAAGCTTGGGATCCCAAGCAGCACGAAGTTTCTTGGTTGAGTAGTCCAAGGGTTCATCTCTGCTTCTTCCAACCCTTCGGCAATGGTCCTCATAAACAGAGTACATAGAAACATAGTCGGAATCATCTTGAATAATACGGATGTGAGGAGTAAACGGAATTGCAGTGGGTAATGTCAAGTTGATATTACGTCTTCGAGACTCCTTCTTGCGAGTAAGAATGCCATTCAAAATCTTGAACAATTGTACAACACGTTCCTCACGACGGCACTGGCGACCACTTGGATATTGAACTGCAAACATGTGAATACTACCGTTATGGCCCAACATTTTGATACGCTTATAAGACTGACCACAGCCACGAACTTGATCAACGGTAGGCATAAATCTATCAACCTTGATGAAATGCATGTTGTCGTCCTTGAGTTCTGAATACTGGCCTGGAACTTCAACATCCTCAAACTTCTGGTAATGGAACTCACTCAAATGAGGACTCAACGACTCAAGATTTGTGGTACCGGGTCTGCGGTCAAGCATCTCCTCAAATCTGTCTCTCCACTTTCTCAAGCGTTGAATATATACATCAAATTCAGGCTTCTCTTGCAAGAAGTCTTTCGCGAAAGCTGGCTTAGTATATTCTGGCAAAACACTCTCGGCGAACTTGACGATGCTTGCTTCAGTAGGAAGGGGTCGCTCTTTTTGAAGCTGGGGTCGTCCCATGTACTGAATACCCTCATTCAGCAATGCCATTACTAAGCGATATGCATCTTCTTCGGGCAAGCATTTGAATCTTTGAATGACTTGGTCAACAAGGCTTTCAAGTGAAAGCGATAACAACGGGTATGCTGTCTTCAAGATATTCATAATACGATCGGTGTACTCCCAAGGCTGTGTACCACTAGCGTTGTTGGCAACTCCAGGGGCACGACCAGCAGTTTGTGATGTCGATCCATTTCTTCCATTGGCCTGGTTCTGAGCAATCATCGCCTGTCGCTGCAACAACTGGAAATCTTCTTTGGCAGTTCTGAGATGGAAAACCAGTGCCTGTGGATAAGTCTTAGCAATCTGAATAAGAATGTTATGCGCAAATTCGCTTTCCTTATGAGACAATGCAGTAAGAAGCTGAGGAATATATGTGATCCAGTACCAGACAGGAATTTCACCTTGTGGCTTGTTGTAGACCTCTGAAATCAAATCGCTATCATCCTCAATAGAAATGAGCCATAAGATTCTGCTGAGAAGCTTTCTTGTCTTGCGATCCTTGTAGAGACTAGCAGCCTGTAAGTAGCACTGTAGAGCAGTTGAAGCGTGCTTAATAGCCTTAGGATTTCGCTGATAAAGGCGATCATTAAAGTAGCCCCATTCGGCCCAAGCCTTTGGATGATAGAGGTCCACCTGCACAGCCAATGCAAACGCCTTCTCAGCGTCATTGTTTTGGTTAAGTTTGGCAAAGAACATTCCCTTGAGTGTGAAAAACTCGGCCTTCTGCGTGCTATTGAAATAAATCAGATTAGTATTACTGATGACATCTAAACCAGTGTTGTACTCAGAAGAGTTTTGGTAGTAGCACTTAGCTTGTTCACGAAGCTTCAAAAAGGCTTCTTGAATTTCAATGTTGGGAAGATTGTAGATGATGTTGAGCTGAGAAAGACAAACATCCAACATTCCATGTTTTCTGCAAGCATGGGCAAACTTGTTGATGATCCAAGCAATTTCGTGATATCCACGGTAGGCGTAGGATGTTGAGTTGTTATTGTTAGCACTAAGCTCTTTAATAAGAGGCTCATATGTCTTATTGATAACATTGAATGCATGTTTGCGCCATGTAACCAAATCACTCCAAGCATCAATGTCATCCCACAAGTTGGGAAGACGTTCACGCCAAGCTTTCAGCACACTCTTGATGTCATTAGACTTAGTATCCAAATTAGCAGCCACCGTCTTATGCAAAGATGTGTAAACGCTGCTAGCCTCCAAAAATTCAACGTATTGCTGGAAGGTGTGTAACAAAGGAATATGAGCTCCAGTAAGACGAGTAGGCAGCTGACTCCATTTGCTTAAAGCCAACTGGAACCCAGCATCACAGTGCTTATACACATCTTGAAGTTTGTCTGTTTGTGTCGCGTAGCTCTGTAAGCACAAAAATGTTTCAAAAACTTGTCGTCTCGGTGTAGGAACATCCATAACATTCTTGATTGATGATTCCAAAGCGTCTTTATCAGCAGACCAATCAGCAACACGCCAGCCACATTCGAGCAGCAAATCTGTAAAGTTTTCGTGTTTTGCGAGTTCGGCCAAAATGTCCCATTGCTGGAGCTTCTGTGTACAAATCACCCAATGGTCCTCCCAAAGACTGTATTCAGACTCGTTGTATGGGAGAGCGCCACTGCGGGCCTTAATTTGAGCTGCTTCGTACATTTGTGTAGCTCGTCCCCACATGCCAATTTGCTCGTAGGACAAAGCAGTATTGGTTTCGGTGTATTTAGCCTTGCGTCTCCATAAACCATAAAACATATCGTTTTCTTGGAGGTCTGCATACATCTCGAGGAGTGCATCAGAATTGGTTTGAGAGATTTTTAAGCTTTCAACTAATGGTCGATTCTGAATGTTTTCAAGTGACTGGATACCAGAGTACCAAGTATTAAATGTTTTTCCAAGGTACTTGACAAGATGTGGAGGAATTTGGAGCTGTTCACATTTACCAGCACCCTCAACCAATGTTTGAATAACGTTGGGGGTGACATGAGCTTGAGCAGAATGATAGTCTTTTGACAAAAGCACAATAAAGGCTCTCAAAAAGTCTATGCGATCCTTTTTCGGGATTCCAGATTGAATCAAAGGAAACAAATTGACCCACATTTTGTGAACAAGTTCGGGGCATTTATACTGAAGCTCGACAATAGGAGTGAAGTACTCATCTGCAGTAATGTTAGAAATGGATTTGACAAACGCAATGCGATCATTCACGAACTTTTCAATTTCTTCGTAGATTTTGGTGTCCTTGCGAACGTAATTGGAAGGAACCGCTTCCAAAACAAACTCCAGTTCAGCAGTAGTAAAGTCATTTGGTCGCAATGTGAGTGGTGATGGACCAAAACTTTTGTACAAAATTTGCAGTGCTTGATTAGTCCACTGGGTATCACCTAAGTACTCCCAGTTTTGTCCAGCAATCACGTAGTTTAAGCGCTTCAAAGCATTTCCATCAATAGTGTTGTTGAGAATATCCATCAAACGACGACGAATGTCAACTTGTGAAGTTCGGGTTCCAAGCATGAATGAAGATTCCATTCTTGATGAAAGTTCAGAGCGAGCCGTTAAAGGATTGGTATAAATATCAATAAGAATCTCAAACAACTTTTTGGATAACTCTTGATCTCCACGAGCCTCAAAAATAATCATCTTTGTCAAAATGTTAGCCTTCTCTTTCATAGTAGGGAAATGGTTAGATTTGGAAAATGCCCAGTTACGTGTGATATCAATGAGACGCAGACCAATTTCTTTGTCGGTAGATCTTTCAAGGAGCAATCCAAAGTGAGTCAAAAACACGCGGCGTTGGTCGTTCAGATCAGAAATACAAACCGAGCCGATATCCAAAATCATTAACAAAAGTTTGGTTGTGACTTTGGTGTCGTACTTTTCGGCAGAATTAGTAGTGGCATCTTGTCCTTGAGCATCCTGAATACCAGGAAGGTGATCTCGAACTAAGCGAGAAAACAATTTCATCAAAGATGGGAACAAAGACTCAATCTTGGATGGTCTGAATCTAGTCAAAGCCCATGAAATCATAATACCAGAGGCAAGCGCACCATTTGATGAAAAGTTTTCTTGAATAGTGTTGAACAAGAAATTGACAAAGTCAGTGACCGCGGCGTTTTCGCTTTCGCCGTTTCCTTCAGAAGGTCTGTTTTTGAGTGCGTCAAGAATAACAACGACAACATTAATTGCAGCCTCTAACAAACCGACAACATCAGTTTTGAGTGGCGTTTGTAGAAGTTGTTGTAAGTGAGGCAAGTTATCAATGATCCACGACACGTCTTTGCGATAAGCAGTAATACCAATCACGTACAAAGCATTGAGCGCAAGAGGAATTCGGGCATTGGTGAAATCACCATCAGTAAGTGGCTTATCAAAAAAGGATAGCTTCATGGCAACTTCGGGCCAGTAGTCCTTGCTCAAAAATCGAGAAAGAATACCAACAACCTTTCTTCCAATGCTGATATCTGTAATCTTTTGATTGTTAGCGCAAATGAAACGAATCAAATATGTGATACAAGCTTCCCTCTGTTGTAAAGGAATGCTGTAAGATATTGGCGCATCTGATGAATCACCGTTAGCACTCTTGTTGTCCACATTGGAAAACCGGCGTTTTCGAGAAGCTGTTTGCTGCTCTCGAGCCATTGTTTCCCAAGTCAAAATCAAATCAGCCAAATCCACAGCCAAAATTACATTTTCAGCAGCAGCGCCTGGAACCATACTAAGTTTGGGCATGGCAGAGATGATATTTTGCACAAAGTGATCACGGTAGTCGAAAAACAGTTTAGGGTGACGAACAATAAAGTAGTAAATACTGGCAGCGTGGCTCGCATTGTGACCATCTTCCGTAATAACACGACGGGGCCACTTTGCCCACAGGGGTTTTGTGACGCGATCTTTCAAAACAGGTGCCAACAAATCTAATGCTTGTCTGACCAACACTTTAGCATCGGTTTGATTGCACTTCAACAAATGAATATAAATTTGAAGCACAATCTTGGGCAAGGTCTCGTAAGCGGCGATGAAATAAGCAATCAAAACGTACGCTGCTTGCTTGCTAACAATATCCTCGATCTTGATGAAGTTCCAGCCAAATTTGATTATATCCTTTTTGGCGTCTGAAATCAAAGTAGGACTGAGCTTGATCAAAAGCGCAGACGTGTTGAGAAGTTCGAGTCTATAGTAATCCAAGCTTCCGCTATTGTCTTCATTGGTATCCAAGCCATTACTTTTCCAAATGCGCTCATGAACTTGATCAATCCAGTTGTCTTGAGAAGGTGTAGTCGTAGGTTTCTCGAGCAGTTTTGTAAGATCACCGTTGACTTTGCCTTCAAAGGTGAGTGTAGGATTGATAATGTTTCTGAACAAAAATGTTCTAGCATCCAAGTTGGTTTGTTTAGCAGCACCAACTTCGAGCGCCTTCATGATACCCTTTCGACGAATATCAAGATCTTCTCCTGCAATGATGTTTTTATAAACAAAATCTTCGATCACGGGGTGCACCTTATATCCAGCTGAATGAACTGAAACAATTGTTTGAGTAAGAATTTCAAAGTTGAGGGTTTCCTTGATATATGTGCAAATGGTAACTTGCAAGTCTTCAATAGTTTGGTCAAGTTGCAAGTGGATGGGCGACAAATGAGGGAAAGTCTTTGCAGTTTGCACAATATCATTGAGCTGCAACAATTCCGAAATATGCTTTGTCTGTTTGGTAGCCCATTCAGGATCACGTTCTGCAAGGACTTTGAAAATATAAATAGCATTTGAAGTAGCATGGATCTTGTCCTGGGGCTGAGTCTGTTCCTTCAATGCTTTGAATATCTCATCAATATGACTCTTGCAGTACTCCTGAAGATTGGAGGTGTTATCCATTTGAAGAATGCAGTAAAACAAACGACCAAATGTATGGTTACCAATTTGCTTCAAGAAAAACTCAAATGATTCCTGGCTGTAGCGATTCAAGAACTTGGCAACAGGCTCCCTATATGGAGAGCTGTGTTGTCTTCTCATGTTGGTTTCTAACTTGAAAACAGCATCAACTAAACCAGACATAAAGATGTAAGCACCAGTGGGCAAAAGATGGAAGACATTAAGGATGGCAACAATGATTTCAGTAGTATCACCAAAGGAGTCCCTGAGCGGGTGATTAGCCACAGTATCAGGATCCACCCAAGCGTTCAAATGTTCAAGAAGCTTGTTACCGATTTCAACTTTGAAGTAAGAAGTCAAGGCTTCCAAAAGTCGAGCAAGACCAGCTAATCCGTCAACGGTCAACTTGGACCAGTCTGAAAAATTCACCAACATAGGTCGCAAGCCAAGAGAAAGAATATCCTTGGGAAGACGGTTGTTGTTTGTAACCGCACGCAAACCAGTATGAGCAGCATCAACTACCTTCTTGGAACGAACATACAATGTCTTGAAGAAAACAGTCAAAATTTTAGATCGGCGGGTACTTTGCTGAATCGCTTCATATTGGGGAAGAGTTAGTGCCAAGGAAAGAAGCTTAATACATCCAACACGTAGCTGAACAATAAGCTCTGATGTGCGATGCTCTTTAGCTTTGTAAGAAGTTGCCAGTGAGTTGTCATCAGCTTCCACAAGTGCGAGGGCTTCTAACATTAAACGATCCAATTCATCATTGAACTCCAAAAAGGTATCAGGAAGGCCTAAGCAGAAACGGATTGCATCAATATGACCAATCTGCATAGGGAAAGGTAATGCGCGCAAAGGCTTGGAAAACACTGGAGGAAGCAAAACACTCTGAACAGGCTCAATAATTTGGGAAACTGTCTTGTTTGTAGCACGAGAAAGAACATCTAATGCTGCTTGAGAGGTCTCACGAACAAACTCATTGGAGTTAGCAAGTTCGTAAGTTAAAAGACCAGTGAGTTGGCAATAACCCTTTTCTTTTTGTTGATCTTCAGTGATGTCTCTGTTGAATTCTTCCAAAACGTAAAGTAGCAAGTCTTTAGCTTCCTTACGAACATATGAAGGAACATCGCCTGGAATATCTTTCAACACAAAAAGCATGGTACGAACAAATTTACGAATAAGTTCCAGTTGGCTGTCTTTCATCCAATCAATAGAAAGACCAAGGTCTTTGATCAAGGTAGTGAGACCAAGGCACGCACCAGCCTTGCGATAGTATGGCTCTTCGAAACAAGTGTGCTCAAGCTTACCAAAAAGAGACTTGAACATGGGAAATTTGTGAACCAAATCAGGAGATCGGAACAAAGCCAAACCAGAATCAAACACATAGTGCAATGCCTTTTTACCTGCTTCAGCAATTTCGGGAAGGTAGTGACAAAGTGCATAAGTGATCGCATCCAACAAGCTTTTAGGATCTAAACGTTGATGGCCTTCATGATCATCAATGTCGAGCATGATAGCATGCTGGCGTTTGAGAATCAAAAGCTCGCCCAAGCCCAAGAGAACGCAGTGCTCACACATATTTTTGATCAAAGAGTATGCTTCATCTTTGAGTTCAGGAATGGATGTCGCATAGAAGATTGATTCAAGAAGACGCTCAAACAAATCATTTTGTAATCTTCTTGCCTTTGTATCTGCCGCAGGATCACATCCAAGCTTGTACTTAGTTTCAGGGAACGATGAATCGCGAGAAATTTCTATACATGCGTGGATTTTAGCAACATAATCTGGCGATGGTAAAGTTGTATCAATCATAAGCTTCAAGGCGGTAGAAAGATACTTGAATGCTTGGGTACGGTAGTGTGATTCCATTTTGGTATCTTCAAGAGTGATCAAAGCATACTGAATAGCAGGCGTAATTTTCAACGGCTTCTTCTCTGCAAGGCCGTTAATATCAAACAACACACTAACTTCCTGTTCCATTAATGATAAGTTTTGCAAGTCATTTGGAACCTGCAAGTACTTGCGGTTACGACCACCAAGCTTACCAAGAATGCGAAGACAAATATGGCTGTGTTGGTGACTATGGGGAAGAGGCTTGAGATGTTTGAAAAGAGCCTTCATAATATCATCAATTACAGGCTCCAAAATAGGATCAAAGTACTCGGATGTCAAGTTATCAACGCAAAGCTCGAAAGTTCGAAGACCCTGACCAACAAGCTCAGGACCACCATTAAGGGCAATCACCAATGGTCTCATAAGATAGCTAAGATGAGGAACCAAAACACTCAACCTCACGGGTACTGTTAAACAAAGCTCGACATAGATGTCGCGTTCTTGTGGCTGACGTGCTGTCGTAAGAAGGTTATTCAGTGAACCCAAAAGAAGTTGAAGAAGTGGAAGGATTTCTTGATACAACTTTTCAAATTTGCCACCACTGATACTTCTGAAAAGCGAGCGCAGAACATGGAAATAAACAAGAGGATCTTTAGCAGTTGTAGTCAACTCCAAACAACTGATAATAAGGTTGCTGAGGTGAGGCAAAAGAACACCCTCATTCTTTTGTGGAAATAAGGTGACAGCCATAAAACAAAGCTTGAAAAGGCGAATAAGTATACTGGCCGTAGCAGGATCGCCAGTGCCAAGGTCTGGAAGTTTTTGTTTAAGAAACTTGAGAAGAAGCGCTGAAAAGTTTGTACAGCTGCTTTCGTTTGAAAGAAAAACTTGAGGAATATGCAAAAGAGTTGGATTTTGAAACAGCGAACGGTAAAGGAATGGCAACTCTGCTTCCACAATTTCGTTGAAAGTATCAGGGTCAATGTGAATGAATATCGTGGCAAATATTTCCATTAGATCCTTTTCATCTTTAGTTATCGAGCCAGTGATTAGATTTCCTGAAAAGTCCATTGTCGCATTTTTGGCATAATTTCTAGCAGAATCAGAGGCAAAAAACAGATTGCCTAAAATACCTTGTCGGAAAAGATTGCGAAGAACTGTAACCTGCTCAAAGTTGAACATACGTGCAGATTCATTCCACTGTTCAACTGTCATTTTGCAGTTAGCTGGAAGAGGTGGGTTGCAGTACTTAAGACCATAAATAAAAGACTTTAAAAAGGACATGAGATTTTTAAACAAAGTTCTTGCTTCCTTGAGGTCATCAACATTGGGGGTAGTATGAATCTTGATAGGCTTATCATTGAAAAGATCAAGAAAATCAAGTTGAGACGGGTCCATAAGTTTTTCTTTCAGTTCTTCCGAAAGATCATCACGGTCTGTCATCTCAACATCCTCAGGCTCAGCTTCTTTTTTGATGATTAACGAGTTAGACTCTTCAGACACCTTTGAGATTAAAGCAGTGTCAAGCGAAACTTCAATGTCAATGGTATATTTTTCATTCAGTTCTTTGCGGCTTTTGGCTTCTTTTTCAATAAAGTTTTTGTGACTTTTCATGATATGCTCGTAGCTTCTGTTGAGAGTGGTGAATCGTTGAACAAAGGCATCAACAATAACAAACAGTATTTGGCGACCCTCAGTACGATCGTCAGTATGAAGATTCATGATACGCTCTGCAAGGTTGAACAAAAGCTTAGCACTCATTATTTGGAAACTGATAGGTAAGGTATTATCTTGAAGGTTTTTGCAGTAAACAGAAACTGTCTTCCATATCTGTTCAGATGAAAGCTCTAGTCGAATATGATGAATAAGATCAGCAATTGTACTGTATGCTAATGGCCGAAGAGTTTCGTACACAGTCAAACCTTTGCCAATAAGAACATCTTCGTTTAATAAAATGTCAATTTTGGGAATAAACTCAGTTCTGATCTCAATGGATAAAATATGTCTTGTGGCCACCAAGAGTTCCTTTCTTGCTGGAGAAAGCTCACAAGGACAGTCTTGAAGTAAACGAACAATAAAATCAGGAATGAGTGTTCGGTAAGGCACTAATACAGCGGGAAAGTGTCTGAGAGTGTACGCCACAAAGGACATAGTTTTGACCTGCGCTGTAATAAAATCACCATATACTGCTCTGTTTTTTATTTGAGGTGAAATAGAAGTGTAAATTTCTTTTCTGTTTGCAGCAGCGGCGTGAGCGTTAGCTTGGGGAGGAGCTTGGAGTTTGAGTATCTCAATAATGTGAGGAATAAACTGTCGGAGCGAATTTTCAGCCAAAGTAGGATGTGTGCTGTAAAGCAAAACAACAATGATAGGGCATTCTGTAAGAACTTTGAAAGAGTGTGAGCACCTTTGTAAAGGCTTTGCCGAAGTCTCATTGCTGAAGTCTGAACCAATCGAAGGCGAAAGAGGACGAGGAGAGTTGAAAGAAGCAATCGGAGTATTTCCGGCGGAAGGAACTGCATTTAAGCTGAATGTCTCTTTGACAACCTGTGGGATGTTTTTATACAACTCAGTTACGAATTCAATAAAAGGCTGAACTTGACTTTCAAGCTGATCTTTGAAAGCTCGATGAAGTGTAGTTATTAACTTCATACAAATGACACCGTTTTCTTCATTGTCGGTATGAAGTATCTTCATTAAGATCTCCATGATTTGCGGAGAGAAAGGCTTTAAAGCATCGTTGGGTTGATATCTTTGAAGAAGATCAAGTACGGAATTTCTCAATCTCTAGAAACATAAAATATATAAAGACGCGTCAGAAACAAACCATTGAGGAAAAAAACATTAAAAATACTAATACATACGTTTTCGGGAGATGTGCTTGTGAATGATGGAGGTACTTGTTCCAAAAATTTTAATAATGGTTGGGTTATGGACGAAACCAATCTGTTTAAGTCTTGAACAGAGGGAGAATTTTCAATGAAATCTCTGGCTTCAAGGACAACCTGATGCCGTGTTTTTAGGTCTAAAAGAATGTTAGAAATGAAAGAAGACAGCAATCACATTCAAACTCTAGAAAAAAAAGCATACCTAATGATTCATCTGAAAGCCTTTGTGCAAGACTTTCAATTTGTGTAGAGCTCATTGTAATTAGACCAATAAATAATAAAAATAAGAGTGTAAACTAAAAGAAAAGCGTTTCACAGTTTAAAAAATCAAATCAATCAGATGAACAAAGAAAATATTGAGAATATAGAAGAAGTATAGTGTATATTGAGGGTAATTGGATTGGAGAATAGAACCTAGAAGTGAAAGAGATGAGAGGTAGGATTCTTAAATTTTATGTTTTGATTTATTCGGGGGAGACAGGTTTGACAAATTTCGCCAGATTTTAAGCTTTTCACGTGATTCTGTGGTTAGGTTTATATCACGTGAATTGTGGATAAAAAATTTTAGTAAAAGTTGGGAAAAAAAGTTTGCATACTTATCACATATTCTACACATTCAACCAAAAGTATCAATATTTCAAAAAAAAATGTCTGCTGTTGAGTTAAAGTAAGTTTTTTTCATTGTTAAAAGATTGCTTCTATGTGTATATCATCTCCTGAAAAGAAATTTCTAACATTATTGCTAGAACATCCAAAGTTGAAAAGCCTATTCCAGTCGAATACGACTTTGGCAACCTTACAGTGTTTGATACCAATCCCTTAGATCAAGAGCAACTCGAAGACCCAGAAACCAGAGAAGAGCATTTAAAAGATGTCACCAGAGACAACATTCAGTTATTGGTTGGCCAGTTATTGATGCTTCCAGTTAAAAAGACCACAGCTTCTGTCAACTCATCAGAAAAACAAGACAGCACCATGACATTATTCACATTACCAGCTCCTACTACACAGCTTCCTAGAGAAAAGGCGTTACCTAAAGAAAAGGCAAAGACCAAATGGGAGAAGTTTGCAGCAGAGAAGGGAATCAAGAAGAAGGCCAAAGATGGAAAGCTCGTCTATGATGAAGAGAGTGGTGAGTGGGTTCCCAAATGGGGCTACAACGGTATCAATAAGAAGATTGACAACCAATGGCTTGTTGAGCTTCCTGAAAATCAAAAGAATCCTGAAAATGACTTTGAAGATCCACGAGCTTTAGGAAGACAAGAGCGCAAGAAATTGGTCAAGAAGAATCAGAAACAGCAAGAGAAGAACGCAAAGAGAAAATTTTAAAGTCATCCCGATTTTGAAAACAAGAATAAAAATAAAAATAAATAGTTAACATTGTATTTAATAAAGGCTACACAGTGAGAGCAGTAAATGGATTATTAATTTTTTTTATCACTATCAAAATAGATTAAAGCGTAGCCGTGCGCTAGTTTTCCATCCTTTTTTTTTCATTTATATGTGAAGTAGTCAAGATATACTGAAAAGGTTTTCTGTTTGTTTCGACCTGGTTAAATGTGGAAGCATATGGTTTGTTTTAGAATATAGGATGTAAAAGAGCTCAGTAGATTTAATCTTAGCCATTTATTCAAATATACATTTCGCAATTGTTAAAGTTTACGAGCGAGACTTCATAACTGTGGCAAACACTTTTTCTAGTAGGTCTTTGCTAGTTTTCTTTGTTTCGCAATGTTATGACTATATTCCTTTTCTAAGAATATTATAGGACTCACAACATAAAGTAAGTACGTTTGTGTGCTTATTTTTCATACAAAGTCAGAATGGTGGTGTGGCAAATAAACACTCCTACAATTTGAACTAAATCCTTCAGGGGATATTGTCTGAGCACATAAGAAAGCATCAATTATGGCTTTCAGCTATGATGGTATCAAAATAACATATGCTTTTCTCTCGCTAAATACTGTGAGTCTTGAAGGTATATAGAATATTAAGGTGTTCAAATTTTATTTTATTCATTGTAGTGCTCATTAAAATGTTGATTGCTGTTCAAAGAATGAATTGGCTCGCTCAAACTTGAATTCATGCTACAATGAAGGGTATCAAAAGTGAACTTTCACATGGGGAATACTGATGATTGACTGAATATGCATTATGATGTGTTTGAAATGTCAACGTGTTGAGCAGGGTATGTTGTAATGCATCATTTGGAACTTTGATAATAATAAAAAAGCTAACTATGTGCCTTGTATAATCGAATTCGCCAAGGGTCCAATTAGATGAAATTTACCAAGGACCCACGCCAATTGAAACAATCAAAAAAACGAAGCCAAAATAAAAACTATCAAAGACGTGTTCATACAAGAGAAGCGAAAGTTTTTTTGGTAGAAACTCACTCTGTTAAAAAATGCAACCAGCATGGTCCTATAGTATTAACACTAGTACGAAGTATAGTAAAATGTGGAAAATAAAACCAATATTTGCTAGATTTCGAGTAATCCTTATATTCAATAGTCCATATCGTTCCATAAGCAACCATTTCCCCTTATTTTTATTTTTTTTCATTTTTTTTTGTATTAAATCTGGTAAACTTGGAAATGAAATTTGCTATTACCAGGAATCGAAAGTCTTTTTTTCGCACAGCCGTGCTTTACTTAAGAGGAGGTTGGACGTCAAGTTTCCTAAATAGGTAACGGTTACAAAAAAAAAAGAATGTTCCAATGCTTGTTTCCTAATGTTGCAGCCTGGTTTCCGAATCTGAAAAAAAACGTGATGTGCGTGGCTGGGCTTTTCAAAAATCACCTACTCCTAAATTTGAGGTTGGTGTGGAGAGTTTTCGACGACTAACTGATCAAGTTTAAAGAAAAGAGAATTTGAATGCTAAAGCCAACTTCAATACAGGAGAATTTGGTATATATCGGGCTTTATTATAATTATTAGAACGTAATAAATTATAAAAACCGTTTAAATATGGCTAGAAACATCGTGTTATGAACGCCTGAAGGTGGAAATAATAATATTAATACTCACAGGAATATTTTTTTTGTTCAAACCCAGCCACGGAATACTAGGTATCAGCCCCACAGCGTCACAACGTCACCAAGCAAGTCCTGGAAAAATTCCTTTAAATTGACCTGCTTTTCCTTGAATTTCTGTTTTTTTGATTCTCATCTCCAATTCTCTCTAATTTTTTATTAACTAGTACACAATTTTTACTGCTATACCCACCTTTCTTTTGATTCAAGGCACGTTTATTAGCAATGGTCTCATTCAAGCTCCTCTCCTCTACTCTTGCCGCTATGGCTTCCCTCACTGGTCTCGCTCGCGCTGATGACAACTGGGGTTCTTTCACTGGTCAAGTTTCTAGCGTCCAGTATATTTTCGACAAGGACTATTCATTCGTTTCTGAATTAGTCATTGCTCTTAACCAAAACTGGACTCTTGCTAACCTCCAAGGCCGTACTAATGGCCAAATCGCTAATAAGACCATTGCTTTTAACACTGCTGACTCTAAATACTACGCCAAAATCGGCTACACCACTACCGCTAACAATGAGACCAGCTCTCAGATTTGCTTCGACCCTGTCCCCATCACCATTTCTTTGAACGAAAAGGTCAATGATTCCGAACAGGGCCGCATTGTTAACGGTTTCTTCTTTATTGGTTGCATTGATAAGTCTAGCATCATCAACCTCCCCTCTTCTTCTCCTTCTTCTACCGTTTCTTCTGCCTCCCAATCTATGATCATGACCACTTCTCTCGCTTCTACTTCCATCATCACTATCTCTTCCATGTCTTCTGATGCTTCTTCGCCATCTACTACTGGCACACCTACTTCTACATCAGAAGCTGCTTCTCTTGTCATTGCTACTATCAGCTCCCACGCCTCTGTTGAGGGTGGTGCAACTGGTTCTGTTGCTTCTACCATCATCACTATCTCTTCTATTCACTCTGGTTCTGCCACTTCATCTTCACTCCCAGTCATTGCCACTGTTACCGCCGGTCACAACTCTACTGGCGGCGGCATTGGTCAAACTAATGGTGCCCCCATCAAGTCCGTCGCTTCTCTCTTCACCATTTGTGTCGTTGCTCTTGCTATGGTTATCATTGCTTAAACAGTAACTTTTACTTAATTACATCCCTATTTCTCAAGCATTGATGATAATCACAAGCTTGGCTTCTACCACTTGGTTTTTTCTCATCTTATTTTTCTCTTCTTCTTCTTCCTCTTTATGTTTTAACATTTTTATTTTTCTTTTGACGGACTTTTTCATCCAATAATGACTTTGACTTTTGACATCTGGGTTTTCTACTTTCTATAATTTCTTTCTTGGGTCATAAGTGTTTTTTTCTAGTATTTTGATTTTATTCTGCTGCAATATGTCACTACTGAAAACAAATATTTAAAAAAACCATGGTATTTACGGTATTATAATTTTGATTTTTTTTGGTAATTTGATAATAATATTATAATTTCATAATTCTTTTTCAAAAAATGTATCTCCCGTTCATTTCTGAATAACTAGGGTATTCCAAGCATTTGTCTCTGTTAAAAAGAAATCTAGCTCGTTTCTTTGTAATTGCTAGATTCACTATAAACACAAAGCCTGCTCTATCCTTATCCATTTACGTAGTTGCAAAAAAAGTATAAACTATCTTTCTATCCTTCAAGTGATACAAATGAATATATGCTCATCAACCGTCTAAAAAGCAATTGTCGTATTTCAGAATAATTTTAGAAATGAGTAGTATCATTTATTTTATTATATTTGCTATTTTTTTTTTTAAGAAAACTTTAAATCAGCATATGACCCCCAGATAAGCTCAAACCACTATCACTTGTATTTTTTGACTTATGGTAGCACGTACTGACGCTTTTTGTATAAACGGTTTATTAAGATCTCAATCTTGAAACCCTTGTAACAATGTATAGAAGAAAACTTCATTTGATGAAATTTAAAACCAGTAACCTTCCAATTCTATATTGATTTGAGAAAAATACAACGCTTAACTGTGTTTCGTTTATCTGATCGATTCAAGTTGTGTAATGACGTTTTTGAAAGTAATGGCTCGTTGTGGATGTTTCGATCATAATTTATTGTGCCAAATACCTGGTTATGTATACTCAACTTTAATAACTTGATTTATTTGAATCAAAAATTTATTTTTCTAGTAAAAATCCAGGCACAGGGGACCGGCTCCAAAGTTGGCAATTTACTACTAAATTGTATTAAAAAAATGAGTTCTATATATCAAGTCATGTGTGTTACTGAATGTAATGTATGTTTGATGGTAAATAGGGTTATTTTGAGTTTTTTAGTTACCCTACCCTTGATCAAGCTAATCCAGCCGCATGAAAAATTTTACCGTGCCTATATAAACGTCAAATTTCTTCCTTCTTTTGGACTTTTTCTCTTTTTTTTTTCCTTATCATCAGTACGGGAAATAACTAAACTATTAAGTTTATTATTTTTCTTTAAATGCGAGGCTTTAGCAAACGGAATCCACCGCGTCTCCTGCAGAGTTACGTGTTTCCATAGCTTTCAGTTGAGGGGAGATTTTTTTGAGCTTTGAAAGGCTCTGTGGCTTTCCCTCCGTTCCCTGCCTCCTTGAGCAAAATTTAACCACTATGTGTCAAGAATTGATGGAATTGTCAGAAGCGGTGTTGTTACGTGCACCCGTCTCAATGCGTTCTTGTCTTTGATAGCATGATGGTACAGATTTTCAAATAAAAGTCAAGTTTTGATTTTATTGTAGTTTTTGTTTAATCTTGACTGTTGAGGATTGAAAAAAAAAAGAAGAAATAGGCTTTTGCCATTTGTAGTTTTGAGTAAACATACTAGTTCATATCATTCTTTTCAGAAGTGTTTTGATCTATGATCTTGACTTGATTTACTAGAAGTGTGAAACCAGATTTAGTTTGATTGTCATCAAAAAATGATCAAGATCATTTTTGATGCTATACTAGATGTTGGTCAACATTGTGTGTGTCGAGGACTAGTTAGCTCACTTTTGTCAGATGTTTGGGATATGCTTCTAATATAGCCAATACTTTTAACATCATTGTCTTTGAGATGTTTATCTAGGATATTGTGTTTTGATTTGAAAGCTGAAGAAGGCTTAATTAAACATCAAGTGTGGTGAAACAGAGTTCGACGGCTTTTGCCATCAACGTATATCAACTCTTTTATCATCAATTCAAAAAACCAAATACTCTCTTTCCTCTACCAGCTTGTTTGCTCACTTTTATTTCAGGTTAGTCAATAACTACTACTAGTGAATTTCAGTTCCTCCCCGCCTTTTCGGTTATCCTAATTCTGAAATAAAGACCAGTTGAAGTTATATAATTAAAAATTCAGAGGCTAGACTACAAATAAAGTATTCGAAATGCAGATCCATATGACTTTCTATTTTTTCCAAGAGAATAATCGCTCAGAGTGCTAAAGCATTTGAAGCAAAACCTAACCAACTGTGTATAATACCACCTGTAAAACAAAAAGCACATGATAGTAATGTGATACCCAGATATCGGCATTTCCAGGCCAAGTGGGGCTAATCGGCTTTTTTTTTCAGTTGTAGAAAGTATAAATATTTAAACATTTTCCTTCTATACACTTTAAAATAAAAAAGAACATTCTCCGTTTTATATTTCCAAACAACTTTTTGTCCCTTCTTTTTACTTCTTTCATTTCTTTTGTAAAGTTTTTTTTTTTTTTTTTTTTCCATCAACGATGGGTGCTATGGACCAAGTTTCGCCTGACATTTATGTCGGATCTGTGTGGGCGTTATCATCACCTCGAGATCTTTATAATGCCAATATTACTCACATCATCAGCGTTCTCCGCGGAGAAGTTAAAGATATGACAACCATCAGTGATCCCAAAAACAACATCCCAGCGGGATTTTTCCGACAATTGCACATTGAAATTGATGATGATGACGAAGAAGATATTATGCGTTTTTTCCCAAGAACAAATGCGTTCATTCAAAGCGCAGTCGACAAGAAAGATGGAGAGAAAACGTTAATCCATTGTGTTGCTGGAGTTTCAAGAAGTGTGACAATTGCTTGTGCGTACCTGCTGTGGAGACAAAGTGTAGAACATCCTGGAATATTCGAAGATGCTTCTGAATCTCTAACAACTGAGCAGACTGATGAACATGGACATGTCTATGAACCAGCCGAGACTGCTGCCAAAAGATATGTTGAAGATGTGATTGAAGAAGTCCGTAAATATAGAACTGTTGCAGGCCCAAACCCTTCGTTCCGTCAGCAGCTTGCAATCTATGTCCGTTGTGGGTGTCCAAACTCTTCTGAGCAACTAGCTTCCAAAAAGCTTTATCGCCAGTGGGTTCTTCAAAAACAAGCTGAAGGAATTCCATTATCCGGCAAGCCTCCTAAGAATATTCAGTACTTGTCTGAAAATGGCGGAATTTTGCGATTGAAATCAAACGAAACTGGTGCACAAGCAGGTCTTTGTGAAGAAGATGACGATGACGATGCTCAAGATGAGCCTCGGCATATTACTGCAGATGAAGTTATTAAGAAACGAATGGAAGAGCGAAAGAAAGCTGCCGAGAATAGAGCAGATAATCGCCCATCGTTAGCAGAGCTGTCTTCTAAAGTAAATATTCAATCATCGGGAGCAGGCCAAACTGATAATTCAGACTCTCGTAACGGCACTACAAAAAAACCTCTTTCTTCTCAGCTTCGTTGTAAAAAATGTAGGGCTGGTTTGGCATCATCTAATGGCTTAATTGCACATGCACCAGAATCAGTTTCTGCAAGCAACACCAATAATATAAACAAAAGAGTGCCTTTCCGACCAACAACAAACGGTGCTCCTCGTAACGGCATGCCTTATCGGTCTTCAATTCCTCCTCAATGTATGCACTACTACATGGAGCCTGCTGCTTGGATGCGTCCAGAACTTGAAAAAGGCGATCACGAGGGTAAATTTTCTTGTCCTAATCCTAAATGTAATGCAAAAGTTGGAACGTACTCATGGCACGGTGACACTTGCTCGTGCGGAAAATGGGTAACTCCAGCCATTGGATTATTGAGAACTAGGGTTGATGAAGTACCCATTCGTCAAGCTTTGTAAAAAAAAAAAAAAGTAAACATTCATAAAACATAATATATTCATGTGATTAGCACTAAACAAAAATACAAAAATCACACAAAAGTTGTAATTAAATAAATTACAAGTAGTTGTTCTCAGCCAACCACTGCTTGACTTCGCCAGCATCTCTTTCAACCCATTGAGTGTTAGCCTTGATGGTGTCCAAAGCTTGACCAAGGGATCTGTCAAAACCGTGAACGTTCTTGTCCTTGAAAAAGTCAGTGATCTGGTTGTAGGCCTTGTCAGAAGAAAAGTGAGAGGCCATGACACGAATAAGACGGTCGAGAACAATGATGTTGGAGCTGAAACGCTTGTAGATAGCGTCCCAGTTGTTTTGGACAAAGTCCAAAGCAACCCATCTGGCCTTGGGGTTCTCACCAAGGGCACCACCAATAAAGTGAGAGTTCTGGGAAGGAACCTTCTCAGAAAGAAGGTAAGAAACGCTGCGCTTGATAAGCTCAGGCTCAGTGACAGAGCCAAGTGCAGTGAGTGCGATTTCAGCAGAATCCACAGTAGAGGGGTTCTCGACTTGGCTGAAGATAGTATCGTAAGCATCAGTGAGCTCCTTTCCAGAGGTATTGTTCAAAACAGCAGTGAAGACAGCAAGTCTCAAACTAGGAGGAATGGCATCCTTGTCGCCAGCAGCCCACTTTTGGTACTTAGCCTTGGCTTCAGCAATAACGCTAGGAACGTTGGCCTTGACAGCTGCAGAAATGATGGCAGTGCGAAGACGGCCTTCACGGTATCCTTCACCAGCAGGGAATTCCCAACCAAGAGCCTTCAAGTTGGACTCAAGAATGTCGCGGGTAAAAGCGGCAAGACCATCTTGAACCTTCTCATCTTGTTCAAACCAAACAGAGCGGATGGCGCCAACACGAGCAATGATCTCCTTCCAAACCTCGTAGTTGGAGTCTCCCTTAAGAGCACGGACCAACGACAAAAGGCTTCCAACAGAGCCAACACCAGCAGTTGCACAAGAGGCAGCATCAGCAACAACACCAACTCTGTCTTCAAGAGAAAGCTTGTCAATGTTTTGGGCATAGTGCTGAAGTTGTTCAGCAGAGTAGTTGACACGGTAGAAGTTGACTTGGTCCTTGTTGAAAATGAAAAATTCATTATCCTTAGCCAAACCAGGGATAGTGACTTCCTTGGTGTCAAAGACAGAGGGCAATGACTCTCCAGAAGCGGTCTTGAGAACAACGTCAGTAGCCTTAGGACCGCTGGAAATAGAGAGAGGAATCCACCAAAGAGTCTCGTTTTCTTGAGCCTTGACATCACCGCCTCTAAGGAAACGGTTTTGCTTAAGGGTAACATCTCCAGTCTTCTTATCCACAGAAACAGAGATAACGGGGAAACCAATCTTCTCGGTCCAAGTGCCCATGATACCAGCGACGTCAATCTTGGCAACGCCAGCAAGAGCGTTCCAGAGATCAACACTGCTAGCATTGGCATAAGAGTGCTCCTTAAGATAGTTAGAGACACCCTTCAAGAAGGTTTCCTCGCCAAGTTGGCTGGACAACATTCTAAGGACGGAACCACCCTTGAGATAAGAAATGTGATCAAAGACCTGGTCAATGTCAAGGGCAGACTTGACTGGGACCTCAATTGGGTGGGATTGTCTAAGAGAGTCAAGCTGGAGAGCAGGCTGAAGCGAGTCAGTAACGAAGCCGGAAAACATCTTCCAGTCAGGGTACAGCTTATCGGTCATCCAGATGCCAATGAGCGTGGCAAAAGATTCAGCCAACCACAAATAAGACCACCAAGAAAACGTGGTCAAGTTTCCAAAGTAAGCGTGTGCCAACTCGTGAGAGACAACATAAACGACTCGAGACTTGTAGGCCATATCACTGGTTTTCTCATTAAACAAAACGGCAGTAGTACGGAAAGTGATAAGGCCCCAATTCTCCATAGCACCGTGTGAGAATTCATGCACAGCAAGCAAATCGGTCTTGGGAAGAGGGTATTCAATGTCAAAGACTTCTGAGTACATATCAATGAGTTTGGCAGCGACTTCCAAAGCAAGACGGGCTTGGTCAGTAAGACCACGAGTAGTATATACACGAACAGGGTGCTTCTTGCCCTTGTAGCTGTTTTTGGTAAAGGTTTCAATGTATTCAAAGTCACCACAGGCCCAAGCCAAAATGTAAGTGCTCATGAGTGGGGTACGGTCAAAAGTGACAATCTTGGTCTTTGAGCCATCTTCTGGGCACTTCTTGCCGCTGCCAGGAGCTTCGCTAGAAACAACAGGCATGTTGGAAAGTGCGGTCCAGTGTTCTGGAACAACAATAGAAAAGTCAAAAGTGGCCTTAAGACTAGGTTCATCAGCACAAGGGAAAGCACGGCGAGCGTCAGTAGCTTCAAACTGGGTAGAAAGC
Source organism: Magnusiomyces tetraspermus (assembly GCA_030578715.1). Classification (NCBI taxonomy): domain Eukaryota; kingdom Fungi; phylum Ascomycota; class Dipodascomycetes; order Dipodascales; family Dipodascaceae; genus Magnusiomyces; species Magnusiomyces tetraspermus. Next base: position 29,363 of record JAKTYL010000161.1, read on the forward strand.
ATGATAGCATCTTCACCAGTGGTAGCGTCCTTGTACTTGGAACGGTAGAAACCAGCCATGTTAGACTGGAGAACGGCAGAGTAGTTGATAGTAACAACAGCTTTGCTTGCAGTCTCATCAATAGGAGCAGCCAAGGCCAAGGTGACGACCTCAGTGGTCTTGTCATAGGAAATATCGGTGACTTCAATGTTGGTCTCAGTCTTGAGGGAAGTAACAGCTACCTTGGCATCGTCAATGGTGAGGTCGCGGGCATTGAGATAGACAGCAGACGTGGTCTTGGAAATAGTGTATTCAATTGAGACAGTACCAGAGAAGGTTGATTTCTCCGTGTCAATGTTGAAGATTCTAAGATCGTAGTGGACGGGCTTAAGGCCCTCAGGAAGAATATCGTGGTCGGACATTTTGAAAGATTCAATTGCTTCAATTAGTATAAATTGCGCTGTTTAAGCTTCGGGAGTGAACAAAAAACAAAACAAAAAAACAAGGAAAAGAAGAAATTAAAAAAAGTTGAGGTGAGAAAGCAAAAATAATTTTTTTTAGAGCCTTTCATATGAGTTTATATAGTAGACAACTCGAGGACTAACGTAGCTTTAAAATCAGCAGGTTACACGATTGAAAACCGTTTCATGGATAACACGGAATTACGGTAAATATAGTTAGATGGTGGATTATATGGAAAAGGTCTACATCTCATCAACGCTCATCTCCGATTCAGAGTCGTTGTCGTTGACGGTGACAGGTACAAACATTCTACTGTATCGTCGATCCAATCTTAGATCTTTCGAAGTACTGCCTGCCATTTCTGACGCCCCTGTTCCTGAAACAGGATACTCAGACTCAAAACGGTTGCTAGACCGGCGAGAATTGGCTGTTCCTGAAGCTGATGATGGTGATGGCACTCCACCAGCAGTTTGTGGGAAAAGACTACTGTTACCCTGAGCGGATCTAGCTTGAGCCGCAGAGTTTGCTGCCATAGCAAATAACGGCGGAGGAGTGATTATTCCAGACCTGGACTGCCGACCTTGAGAATGTGAATGAACTGCTCGTTGATCTTCTTGATGATTGGAATCATGGCTAGGCGTGGTGGCAGGTTCTCCATAATGTGAAGAAAATGAATTCCTGGTGTTTTGGTGTGGAGGGCCTAATGATGGAATAGATGTCAATGATGGCCGTGAGCCTTGACTACGAGGCTCATGACCCTCACCAACAGTCATTGTTTCTAACCTTGAATGTAAATGCCCTCCACTCGACGTAGTCAAGTTGCCCATACTTGGCATATTTAGACTTTCGTCTACCGTGCTCCACCCAAGAGACAGCCGTAAACTAGTATTGGCTTCTTCGTATCCTTGATTTCTAGCAGCTTGTCCTCTCGCAAGCCCGCTTGTCGAGGGAACAGCCTGTGTGGAACGTCGTTGAGCTGGTGTTTGATCTCCTGCTTCGTCTTGTGCAGAATCCCGGGCATCGCTGTCGATTTGATAGGTATCGTCAACAACCAATGGTCCTGCGTATTCACTATCGTCATACTCATCTTCTGAATCGCTGTAGTTAAATTCTTCAGCCTCTTGAATCTCAGCATCTAAATCTTCAGCATCTTCTTGAGTATCAGGTCTTCCTGACTCTTCTTGGCCTTGATCTTCGTCTTGTGGCTGACCTTGGCCTTGTTCATCTTCGCCGTCAACAGTGGCCTGGACCTCCTCCGTCATTTCTTGGCCTTCAGTACCAACATCTGCAGCAGGCTCTTCAAGTTCCACACCTAATGTGGCTGGATCAATCATTCCATCCATACTAACCTCTCCCATCTCATTTTGATCTTCTTCTTCCAGTAGTGTTTTCAATGTCTTATTAAGACCTGGCGGTTTAATATAATCATACCCAAACGTTCTTAGCGTAGCAATGTAATACCATCTAGCATATTGATGCTCTGAGATTGCTTTTGAGCTTAGACCATTTCCGCTGTTTCCAATTCTTTCCCGGACTCTTCCATTTCCCAAAATCGTACCTCCAATGGCGCCGGCTCCAGGATACCCGCCATACACATTGCCGTTTCCGTACCCAGAAAACGCATACCCTGAAGAAGTTTCTTCCGCAGACGGTGACCACAAGACTAAAGGTGAGCGTCGTGCAATTGGCGTTCCATAGGCAGACCTGCTTATTGTTCCGTCAGGACCTGGTGGCGCTACTAAACCGTCGAAGGAAGGGCCTGGTCTTATTGGTTCAGGAACAGCTTGCTCGTATGGTAACAATTCATCATCCTCGGTATAGTCATTAAACACATTGAACGATTCGAAGCTATAGCTTTGGTGTGAGTTTGCATTGTTATTATTATTGCTGTTGTCATTGCTGCTGTTTTGCTGGTTGTTATTGTTTCGCTTAGCAAAGGGTGACTGTATTACGTGTGGAGTCCTGGATGATAGGACGCTGTTGGAGTGAAACAGCTCCGAAGGAGCAGGCATAGAAAACTCCATTGTGATGTTTTTTTTATTGCTTTTGCTAGGCTGTAGATAATTTCAAAACAAGGTGTTTGTTTGGGACTGGGAGGATGATATTTTTTTGTTGATTTTTCTGGTACGGCTGTGTCTGCCGTACATTCTTCATGCCATCTCATTTGGATCTAATTGAATTGAAATGAGATTGTGATTTAATTCCAAATATTGGTATTTTTGCAAAAACTAACGAAAAGGTAGCTATATAAAACACTGAAATAATACAAGAATGAAGATACACATGTTTATATATATTTTTTTGCTTGATGAGGTTTTGGAGATCAAATCGTGAGCCCTTTAGAACCAAGTGTTGTTCACTAGTTCACTAGTTCCAATGGCTTATTCTGATCATGTACATTAGTCTTTACAGGTACAAACATAACTCTAATTGCCATTTGCTATGCGAGTTTTTCCGCTATCAAGTCTTTTGCTCCCAGCGTTAGAGCCAGTCATGGTTCTCAAATAGCTGTTGGGCTCAAGAAAGTCCTATTTTGCCAATGTGTTCTACCAACACTACATAAGCCCTCTTTCTCTGCAAAGAAACAAAGCGATAGGAAGTAAAGCCATTCAAAGACATGGCTCAAAGAATTTCCCATATCCCGTCGCTGGAATTTCAGCGTTTTGATGCCACTTGAAAAACATGTGACGCACGGCTGGCACAAGTAATATTGATGACAGTTAACACTCGTACACTCCACGGCTCAGTTGCTCTACTAAAATCCTGTGATGTTTTTATGCAACAAATAAAGTTTGTATCACAAAGTAAGAAACCAAAAAAAATTAAACTTTTGAAAATCTCCGTCGGCTATAGCGAAAGCTGGCGGTAAAGGCGGAGTTAGTAGCGGTTGAATGCTGATTATTCATTATTGAGAAAGTGTGGGGGAAAAAGTGAGCGAAATGTAAAATGAGAGAACATTTCAAGTCAATGTATAGACGAAATCTAATAAGGACGGGATTATAAAAATACGATAAAGAAATGTTCAAAAGTTTTGGAATTTATTAGATTTTGATATATGGATGCTTTTAAGCAAATGAAGTTCAAGAAAGTATATGCCTTAGAGGAACCGTAGAAGAGGAAGACTCTAGGGGAGTATCGAACGCACAGTTTATTTACACAACCATGACTGGAAATATTCCATGAAAGATCAAGGCGCACGGTGGATGCCGTTTAAAGTTTACTCGGAACGCGGTATTACTAGAACGCTTTACATTAACATCTATATTGGGTATCAAGGCCTAGCAAAGGACTCTTGAACACATTGAACTAAGATTGTGTAGAAATTCTTTTTTACTGCCAAAAATAGGGGATGAACAACCTGAAGTAAAGCGGTTTGAATACAATCTACTGATTATAAAAAAGAAAAGAAAAAAAAAACCATTCTATTTCAAAAACAAAAACTTCATGGCTATGTTTAGAAGCACTCCGTAGTACTAATTAGAAATGATAGAAAGAGAAGTAGCTTGCAGTCAAATCAAAGCTAATGTTACAAGTCCTGCTAGTTAGCTAGCTTTTGCAAATCGTGTTTGTTCACAATATCAAAGAATATATATTGTAGCACAATGTGATGAACATTTCACAAACACTCTAAGAACGCAAGGAGTTGGAAATGGCCCAGGTATAATTATGAGTTGATTGAAGTCGAACGCGAGACTGAAATCTTCTTTCTCCGCACTTTGTGCCTTTCATTTTACTTTTGCAAACATATCCCGAGTTTCTAAACCCCCAGGATATACGTATATAGACATGAATGCATGGCGTTTACAGTTCAAGTGCTTTCAGGCTGTGTGTATATGGTACTTTGAATACTGTATTTATACATATTACACTTTTGAGCAACTCTTGAGAGAACAAGAGAACAAGAGAGAGAGAGAGAGTCATCTGGAGCAAAACCTTGTGCGTATCCCTGTATCATTCATGCTTGTTTTTGCACCGCTCTGCACATGGATCATATGCTCAACCACGTCGATGTATGCTCATTTTTATTTTTCCAGCTATATCACAGAGGGGAGCAGTAACAGTGAACAGCACAAAAAGGAAAAACAAAGCGGACAAACAGAATAAACCCGTAAAAAAGTTTTTTTTATACTAGCTGCTTGTACTATGTTCACATGCTTTGAATGCTTTCATTTTTTGCATTGTCTTGAATGTATACAATATATAATGATGTGTTCGTTTAAGTGATATGCTTATAGATTCATATTTGTAAACGGGATTTGACAAAAATAAGAATAAATTTGTATAGTTGCGTGAACCATTCGATACTTTTGATACTGACGAGTCCTATGCAAAAAAAAAAAAAAAAAAAAAAAAAAAAAAAAAAAAAAAAAAAAAAAAAAAAAAAAAAAAAAAAAAAAAAAAAAGAAAAAAACAGGAAAAAAAAAAAAAAAAAAAGCAAGTGGTGAAAATAAAACAGATTCCAAGTGAATCAAATATATCATCATGGATCTTAGATGTGGCAACTACAGCTTTTGCCTGAGTATACCCATAAACACTCCATGTGAACAAACGAACAATGAAATAGAGTTGATGATAAAAAAAAAAAAAACTTTTTCTTTTAAACTAAGCGGAGCTCGTGAGGGTGTTGAGTGATAACCTTGAACAAGCTCCAAGAGTTGTGAATTTAGTCCATTTGTAAAATAGCTCAAATGCAAAAAGTATCTGGGAGCAGCTTGTAGAGAGAGAACAATGACACAAGCTCATTTCAATCATGCTGAAAAAAAAAAAAAAAAAAAAAAATGTTTTCATACACACGCTGGACTTGAACGTATCAAAATATCGGAATTAACAACGGAACAATCATGAACATACTTGAAACATTCACCAAACCAAGCCTATTTAATGATGCACTCACATAGACACAAACATAAGTATGCTTCATGTCTCTGCCATTTATCTCTAGCCTAGTGTCAGCCGTACGGCACCTGCCTTATCTTGTTTCCTGTTGTTTTAATTTATAAGGAAAAAATATATTTCTATGCACTTGTTTATGTTCTCTTTATCTTAAAAGCTTCCATATCTATTAACTTAATTTCTTCGTCTGCATCTTCTCCTGTTTTTTTTATTCTTCTTTGCTTTTCCTTTTTTCCATCCAACTTCTTCCTATCAATCTGGCTATTGGTAACTAACATTATTAGTACAACAAAAAAGCGCATTTTGATCATGATTTCTCAACGGCTTTCTGTAAAAAGTGCATGGAACTCGTTTTCACCATCATCACCGTACAGGCTCATGAAGAAAAGCTTGTTCACAGCCAGGGCTCATAAGTTTTCGAGTTTTCAATATGCACAATCTCCACACATGCTAACTCCATCATCCTTCTTTTTGCCCTTGACAACTTTGTCTTTACGTTCAGCAGCAAGAAACTCGACAGTCCCCAAAGTTATTGTCCGTCACAGCTCTTCTTCCTCAACACCGCCGCCTGATCCTCCATTTCCCAAAAACCCGTCTTCTCCCTTGTCATCAAAAAACAAAGACAAAAAGAAAGATGGAAAAAAAGTTGCGAGCTTTGGTAACATTTCAAAAAACTTGGCAAACGTGAACCAAGAGGATCTAGCCCTCGATCGCTTTTTTTCAACATACCGTCCACTATTTCTATCCTCCAGCCCTTTATCCAGTCCCACCAACTCGTCAGCCTCCTCTAGCCCCAGCTCTTCCTCAGCAGCAGCAGCAGCCTCCTACTTGATCTGGGACGTAAGCGTCTCGGGCCAGCCGCTCAACCCAGCAATGCAACATGTCCCGCGCCTCGTCGTGCGCAACTTGGTGCCGTACCTGCAAGCTCCCAGTGTCGAGGAGGCTGCGGAGATGGAAAGGGTCATGATGGAGAGACTGGCTGGGTTAGAAAAAGAAAAACGAAAAGGAAAAGAACGGGAGGAAGAATGAGTGAGAGTTTATCAAGAAATG
>JAKTYL010000162.1:0-41784 GCA_030578715.1 Magnusiomyces tetraspermus
TTTTTTTTTTTTTTTTTTTTTTTTTTTTTTTTTTTTTTTTTTTTTTTTTTTTTTTTTTTTTTTTTTTTTTTTTTTAATTTCTTTTCATCAGCAGCTGTTTTTCAAACCTATTACTGTTTTGAATATTCTATTTATTTATTTATTTTTATCAGGGTTTGAAGATTCACAGAGTCGCGTAGGGGAACAATCCCAAATAGATTCCAATTTAAATATAAATATAAATATATATATATATATACCTTCAACAGTGTAACATTAAAACAATTCTGTGGAAAATAGAGAATAGGGAAAGGAAGAAAAACAAACATGGCTCAGCTGTTGAAATATTATTTTGGTTACTTTCAGACCCATGTCTCTCTCAGTCCATCTAGCTAGTTTTGCCACTTTCCAAAAATATTTAGAAAAGGAAAGCTATACGGAACTTTGGTCTGTTCTGCTGCTTGTTGGTTTTTAAAATTATTGGAATCATAAGTTATTTGAAGTTGGGTATGAGTATGACTAGGTATGATAGTTCAGACATACCAGTTTATCAATCAATAATACAAGACGCAAATCCTTTTTTTTTAATACTAAGCATAATTTGAATATTGAGAATGGATTGAGCTATTTGATATGTCAAAGGCGATTGAAAAACCTCTATCCCGCGTCGTTCAGTTTGTCGTCAGATGCCCGATCTTTATGTTTCTGTAGATATCCTGCAGTACAAGGACATTCTCCAACAGTTGTTTAAGAATAGCTAAGCAAAAAGACCACCATCTCCAGCCTCAGACAGTCAATAAGGAATCGTATTGATTTTTCACAGTAGTTATTAGACTACAAGGCCCGATTTGAAATCCAAGCCAATCGTGACAAAAAGATGACAAGTCAAATAGAACAGTCAAGTAGAACAGTCTGGAGAGTCACGAGCTGGATCTGTCCAACGACTGTTATTTTAGTGCAGTATCACAACACACTCTGGAGAACCTGTTGTCACTAGACTATCAATTCAAATCAAGTTGTTTTCCTACGAGTTTGATCATTTTCTGCTACACACTGATACTTGTCTTCACACTGCTTTCTTTGCCCTGGCTCTCTTCAATTGTAAACTACATTTGTATGTAATGCCCACACACCTGTCTGTGTATGTGAGAAATCATACTTTTTTCCTCGCGAGACACGTTTTTAATATATACGGCTTCAGCAGCGACATCCCACTCTGACATTCACGTGAATGTGGCGCCTTTTTTTTTTTTTTTTTTTTTCTTTATTACTCACCAAATGTATATCCCACAAGAGGGGAAAAACAACATTTCTTTCCTTTTTTTTTCTCTAGACACATCCACACACATACACTTTCTCTCTCTCTCTCACTCCCTCACTTACACCCACATACTGCCCACACATACCTAAGGCTTACACACGCTTTTTTTTTATATTTCATTTTTTATTTATATTTTTTTTTTGGAAGCCCTTAAAGTGCAGAAAAAAAAAAAATCAAACAATAAAAAGAAAGAGAAAGAACGAACAGATTGAGAGATTGATACAAAGCTACAGCTTTTGAATAGATTGATTCTTTAATTGTTATTTTATTTTATTCCTATTACTATTTTATCATAAACAATGGGTGGCTGTTGTAGTATTTGTTCAGGTAAGTTGATTAATACTTTCAAGTGTCATGAACACACGCATGCTTTTTTTTTTTTTATATATTTTATCTCGAGTTTTTTCAAGAAAGATACTAATTTAGATGCCCAATCCTGAATTTGTTTATTAATTTCATTTGAAATATAGACCAGAAAATTGATCAAGCTGATGCTTACCCTCAACCTCTTCAGCAGAATGAGCGTGATGCTGTGACGCTGCTTCTTCATTATCTCGACAATGTAAGTGTTTATTGCTATTGCTAAATTAACAACAACATCATCCCCACCACCGACAACAACAACAAAAACATCGTCATCACTATTGTCACCATCATCATCATCATCATCTATAAAAATGATGAAACCTAAACCCTCTTTTCTTATTCAGTTTCGTGTTGCTTAACGCATGTTTCTTGCCTTTGTCAACGCCCAGCCAGCCTAATTACGCTCAACTCTTGTCGACTCTAAACTTGACAACTCATACAATAATCTTGGAAGGATGGGTTTTTTGGATTGATGATAATTAAAAACACCCTTTTGAACTTGTCAAAATGCTTGTTCCATACTCCTATTAAATCCTTTTTTTTTTTTTTTTTTTTTTTTTTTCACTCTTTTCATTTCTCCCCCGTGTTTTTTGTTGTTGTTGTTGTTTCCCTACTGTGATTACCAATTTGGACCAAAGTTCTAATCCGCCTTTAATTTTATTTTCTTTAGCGTGATGAAGTTGACTTTTTCAGCAGCGGTCCTCTCAATGCCTTAACCACACTTGTCGACTCTCATAAAATCCAGCTTCAACGAAGCGCCGCTTTGGCTTTTGCTGAAATTACTGAGAAATGTATGTTTATTCGTTTTTCTTTCTTTTATATATATATATATTGTTCGTATTTCTGACTACATGTTCTAGGTATTCGCGAGGCTAGCAAGGAAGCTATCCTGCCGATCCTCAAGCTCCTCGACAGCGACGATATTGAGATTCAACGTGCTGCTACTGCTGCTCTTGGTAATTTGGCCGTTAACAGTGCTAATAAACGATTGATTGTGGATCTTGGTGGTCTTACTCCTTTAATAAAACACATGCTGTCACCAAACGTCGAAGTTCAGTGCAACGCTGTGGGGTGCATGACCAATCTTGCCACTCACGAACAAAATAAGTCCACTATTGCTCGTTCCGGCGCTCTTATTCCATTAACAAACCTCGCCAAAAGCAAAGACATGCGTGTCCAACGAAACGCCACTGGCGCTTTGCTTAACATGACCCATTCTGATGAAAACAGAAAAGAACTTGTCAAAGCTGGCGCTATCCCCGTCTTGGTCTCTTTGCTGACTTCCACGGACCCTGACGTCCAGTACTATTGCACAACTACTCTCAGTAACATTGCTGTTGATCCAGAAAACAGAAAAAAGCTTGCAAATGAAGAGCCTCGCCTTGTTTACCACTTGGTCCAGTTAATGGGCCCTACCAACAGCTCCAGAGTCCAGTGCCAGGCTGCTTTAGCATTAAGAAATCTTGCATCCGATTCAAACTACCAAATTGAAGTTGTTCGCGCTAATGGATTACCCTATCTTTTGCAACTAGTCATGTCTCAGCCTACTCCGTTGGTGCTTGCAGCTGTGGCTTGTATTCGAAATGTTTCAATCAATAAGGCTAACGAGCGATTTATTGTCAGCGGGAAGTTTTTGCCCCCATTAGTACATCTTTTAGAAACATCGGAAAACACTGAGATTTTGTGTCATGCAACGTCTACGTTACGTAACTTGGCAGCCAGCAGTGAACAGAACCGGGTGGAAATTGTTGATGCAGGTGCCATTGAGAAGATCCGAAATAGAATTATGAGTGTTTCACAGCAGGTTCAAAGTGAGATGACTGCATGTATCGCCGTCATTGCGCTTGGAGACGCTCCTAAGACTGCGCTTTTCGATAAGAAGATTTTGGATATTTTGATTTATTTGTCGCACTCTGATAACGTTGAGATCCAAGGCAACAGTGCCGCCGCCATTGGCAATCTTTCAAACAAGGCCAACAGCTATGCTCCTTTTGTGGAGAACTGGGATTCACCTGCAGGCGGTATTAAAGGATTTTTGGTTTCGTATTTACGCAGCAACATGTCTATGTTTGAACATATTGCCAGTTGGATGATTTTGCAGTTGCTGGAATCGGATGACCGGCAATTACACAAGTTGTTGGCCCAGTCACAGGAGATTGTTGACTCTTTGCAAGCCTTGGCTAGCAAACTGCAGCAACCAGCCACAGACTCAGCAGGTGACGAAACTGGCAATGGAACAAGCAACACCAACAACAATACCAATAATAATAATGACAACAACAATAACAACAACAGCACAAATAACAACAATACCAACAACAGCAACAATACTGCTAGTAACACGTCACAAAAGGCAGTACCCCAACTTGCTGAGAAGGCTCTTCAATTGATTGCAAGTCAAAAGCATGGTGCGAAATAAATGTATTTAAAGTATAAAAGTATTGGTATAATAATGTAAAAAATGGTATAATGTGTTTAAGATTAAGAAGTTTGTGTGTGTGTGTGTGTGTATGTGTGTATCTGTATATGTTTATGTGAAAGTATGTACTTGAATTTATTAGGTTTATTTATTAATTTTACAAAGGAATAGTACTAAATATTATAATTGTGATGATGGCAGTTTTCATTATTGTAAATTTCAACCCCAGTTTACAGCACGCCTGTATATATATATATGTCTGGAGAGATATCTAGTGTTTATGTTTGTGTATTTAAGTCCCAAGTATTTTGGACATGGATGCAAAGGCTGGGTTTAAAGATCCCAAAGCCGGATTACCCTAACCCTACCCATTATCAGTGTTTACTCATTTGGGAAACAAAAGTGAAAAAAAAAAAAAAAAAAAAAGAACGAAATACGAAATAAGAAATAAGAAAAATGTAGGAGTTCCATTGATGTGTAGACTAGTAGATTTTGGCAGACTTGAAGCTTGAGAAACAAAGATTATATTCTTTGTTTATTCTCCTTTCTCGATTATAGCCCTCATTGCCATAATGAATATTACTTTTGACGCTCATTTCCCTTTGTTTTAAACTTGTTTTTTGTATTGTTTTATATATATATATATATATATATATTCCGTCGTTGTGGTGGGACCCTGTTAGTATCATACAATATTGACGAAAATTAAAAGAGAGAGAGAGAGACAATGTAAACATTTCAGAGACCAATATCCATATTTGTCCGTGCCTCCTTATAAACAAATTTGGAAAAACATAAAATAAAAAAATAATTAAAAAAAACACATACACATGCACTTATCCATCAACTACATCAGTTCTCATAAAAAAAAAAACAACAACAACCAACATTTAATTCACTAGTAAGAAACACCCAAGGTCTATTCAGGCAATAGTTACACCAGCGTTTCTATTTGTGTTGATGGTACGAAATAAAAAAAAAAAAATTAGATAATAATGGATCAACCACGAATAGACGAAAAACCGATAGATCAACAACGGCATACAGGTGAAAAACATTTAGATCAACAGCAACAAAGAAACGAGAATGAAAATGAATCTAAACCAAAACAGGATATTCTCGTTAACTCCAAAACGAATATAATCACCCACGGCGACGCCAGTGAGCCTTTGACAAACGGCATTACTAAAGGTGATGATCTCCTGCTGGATGCCTTGAAAAACGGTGGAAACGGTGAAAGTTTCAAAGAAAATGGTCACACAACCAACCATGCGACTGAAAGCAATGATATCAAACCTGAGACTGGCATCAAAAGCGGCAGCACCAATATCAAACCACGAAAACGGCCAAGGTTGAAATCGCCCATGTTTTCGTTCCCAGGCCCTACACGAACCATCCGTCCTACTGAGCCCAGCTCTACTGTATCCAAACACAAACGTTCTCCGTCTCATCCTAAAAATCAAAACAGTAAGAGTGGCGGTACTGGCAGTGCTAATGGAAACAGCCATGGAGGAACTCATCATAAAAAGGCATCACATTCTGGTGCCAAGCAGGCATCAGCATCAGCTACCAGCAACCTTCCAAGCGCCTCTAAAACACACACCCATCATAACCATGAGCCGCGTTCAAACAACAATACTGGTCACATATACACATCCAACTATAGCCATCGGAACAAAGACAGTTATTCCACTCATTATGCTCACCAGTACAAATATCTAAACCAAGGTTCGCAAAGCATACCTCCTTCTCCAACATCAGAAGTTCCGACACCAACACCCAGTCCTGGGCCTACATTCTCAGCATTTAATCACACTCATCCCGAACATCCGCATTTTTTTTCACCAGCATCACCTTCTGACATTGCCGAGTTTGTCAAGCTGACAGCGGAAGCCCCACCAGTCCCTGAATCGCTGAAACCTTCACAAGCATCTGCGCTTTATTCGATGATTGCAGCGTCTAGGTTTCTTGGGGTACCAATGGAAAACAGCACGCGAAGCAATAGCATGGCAAATAGTGTGGAAAATAACACTAATAGCGGTAATTTCAACAGTATCAGAGTAGGAAATATCGTACAAAGCAATGCAAATAATACCACTGTAAGTCTGGGCGAGAACAACAACACTCAAGATGTTACAAGTTCTAGCAAGACATTTTTGAATGTTAATACCAATCTCAACGTTACCAACAATCATCCTTCTAACCTTTTGGGCACTGAAAATTCAAATTTGTCTCATAACGGCCTTAGTACTGCTTCTATTACATCTATTTGTTCACGGGCCTCTAATAATACCATTACCACTAGTAATACCAATAATAATCTCACTGCTTCTTTATTTTCTAACGAGCCGCTAGCAATGACTTTTCCTCATATTGTTCGCCCAGTACCCGTGTTTGTGGCTGATCAGTTAACCCAGTCTCGTAAAACAACTATTGCATCTTACATTTCTTCAAACGATTCGGCCCGAGCCCCTGGCACTCATACCTCTTTTACACAGCCTGCCTCCCTGCCACAGGTCCTTTCCTTAAATAACTCTGCTACAATTGAGCCAACCTCTCAACAAAACTCTAACGATATCAGTCCTAGCGGGGCTAGCACCAACAACAACCGGCATTCATTGACTCCATCTGAAAAACAGGTTGATGATAGTACATCAAATGGATTTGATGTCAACAATCGAAATTCTTCTTATGCTTCTTTAAGAGATAGTGGATTGAATGGGGCCGCAGTGGCCGAAGGTTCCATTTCTAAACAATCCTTCAGAATGAACCCTCCTTTAAACTCTTTACACATCAATACCAATATCAACCAAGCTACAGGCTTGCCTTTTGTATTACCAACCAGCCCGACAAGTATTCACTCTGTCGGAGGCCCTTTATACCATCGCAATTTCCATTCACAAAGCAGCATCAATGTTAACAACAATAATATTAACGATGTCCTTGTAAACAGCGGTGGCGGTGCTAACAATCTTAACGGAAACCCTACTTATTTATTAGTTCAATCAGTGATTGCGGAAAAACAACGACAACTTGAGGCTTCATCAGGCGCGAGCCGCTGGATGCCTTTTGTTGCTGCCACTATGCCTCTCCAATTGCCACAAGCTTCTGGGTTGAGCGGTTTTGAGCACACTACACGTATCAGGCCTGAAGACCTGGACGACCAATTTAGTCTCAACGGTGTTTGGATAGGACACGACGAAGACTCGCGGTCTCGCAAGTCTGCCAACAGTTTCTCGCGCATGGTAAACTATATTCTCTGTTGCTTTATGGCTGTTGACAACGACGGGCGACAAAAACATTTGCACAGCTCTAATGGAGCCAAGCCTGGGTACTGTAGTTATGACGACGAAGAGCTTGGACTTGAAAAAGATAGAGTTGGGTTGGGCACTGGTGCTGCTGTTGGTGCTAATAGAAATTCTCAACGACGAATGGAATTGGCAAGGTATAATGAAAAATACGAATATCCAAACAACAACCAAGGTAAGAACAAGATGCATGGGATTAATGACGCAAATAGCTACAGCAATGAGAGTAACCAGCACAGCCAAAGTAGCAGTAGCAATAGTAATAGCGGAAACAACAGTGGGAGCGGCAGCAGTCCAAGAGATGTTATGAATCTTCGACATGGCCAATATGGACGAAACGTTCGACATTATGTTGAACGCAAGAAACGTAAATGGCAGCCCAAGATTGTTTATGTTTTGCTCAACAACCCGTTGGTTCCTCTTACTTTGCGTTTGTTCAATTTTATCATTTCGCTTGCCAGTTTAGCGCTTGCGTGCTCGGTATTTGTCAAATCCCAGCATACATCGATTCCGCAGCAGCCATCAATCATCATGGCTATCATTGTTCAATCATGCGCCCTTCTGTACCTTGTCTTTATCAGTTATGACGAATACTCTGGAAAGCCCGTAGGTCTTCGTGATTTGAAAGGCAAAATGAGACTCATCATGCTGGATCTTTTATTTATTATTTTTGCTTCTGCAAACTTGTCGCTTGCTTTCAACACTCTGTTTGATCCCATGTGGTTGTGCAAAAATGAAAACTACATTATTCTAAGCGACAACACTGGCGGACGCCTCGACCCAACTATGTATGATCCCGTTGTTTGTCGCCGCCAGCGTGGCTTGGTGTCTTTTTTGATGGTTGTTTTGATTTCTTGGATTTTTAACTTTACAGTTTCAATGTTTAGACTGATTGAACGTATTTCAGGGTTATGAAAAGCTAATATAGAATGTTCAAACAGATATACACGTACTGTTTTCTTTTTTTTTTTTTACTGATAGCATTTGGCTTTTATTATTTTATTTTTATTTTATTTTTACGTTTCACAACAGCTTTAATATTTTGTTTTCATCGTACATAGACATTTTTCATTGTTCCTTCAAATAATCGTTAATACAAACAATTATAATAATAAATACAATTTCCTCCGATACATTTTGAATATATCTCTACCCCATTTACCATGATTACTCTCATTACTGTTTCTATTGTTTTTTCATCGCAGTCAAAGGCTAGAGTCGCGTGTGCCCCACTTCCTAAACCAGTAATTTTTTTATCTCAAAACTAGTGTCTAGTAAAATAATTAGGTGTTTAAACATCCAATTTGAGACTCCTTCACTTGTGTATGTGTAAAAAAACAGTGTGTGCAAAAAGATTAAAAAATTAACAACTATTCCGAGCCTCAATATCAAAAACAGTCTCACACTTCTGTTGTGGCATATTATACTTACACGTATATTTATCCTTGTGCACTTCCACAAGCTGGTATAAGAAAACGTTTCTAAACCTTCTTTCATTGACTTTTCCAGTTTGTCTCTGTGATTGTTTATTTTCAACTGTTTTGTATAATAAAAATGATGTCCGCATCAGTACCTTCTCCCGTAGACATTCCTCCTCCTTTTCCAAAAGCAGATGATTTGAAATCAACGTAAGTCATTGTTGCAGCTTCTTAATAATGTCCAGATTTCACGCTGCTTCAAGAATCTCATTTTTTTTTTTTTTTTTTTTTCAAACCACTAGCACTTCAAAATTCTGACTATATATTTTTTTCTTTTTGGCTTTTAACCTCATTTTATTTGCTTTTTTTTATATATATAGTTGGCGGTTCATACAGTATGGTGTGAATAAGATCATGGTCGATGATATCTATGAGGGTATAACTCCCAAGTTAGTATGTGATGGTTAATCTTTAAAATTGATTTTTCAAACTGTTGATACTAACAGTCTTTTTTTCTTTCTTATTCACAGTACATGCAGGTTTATACGTACGAACTTATTTCAATTGTCCTGATTATTTATTATAGTTATTTTATTTAGCAACTAACCTTATTTTTCCTTAAGAGCGATTCATGACTTTTGTGTATGTCATAACGGCGGGAATCGAGGATACTATGACAATCGAGCACCTCGGGGAGCAAATATCCTTGGTGGAAACATCTACGCGTTACTGGTAGAGTACTTGAGACTTTACTTGAAAGGCCTTTTAGAACAATCAAAAAGATATACTGACGAAAACCTTGTGAGCTTTTACATCAAAATATGGTCCCGATACACGATTGGCGCTCGGTTTTTGAACAATATCTTTGCGTACTTGAATCGCCACTGGGTGAGGCGAGAACGAGATGAAGGCCAACGCAAGGTTTTCGACATTGCTACGCTTTGCCTGATTAGATGGAAGGAAGAATTGTTTTACGGCCTTGAGTATCGACTGATTGGAGCAGTCCTCAAACTCATTGACAAGCACCGTGATGGCCAGGTTGTTGAAAACCAAAACATTCGAACAGTTGTTCTTTCATGTGTTGCCCTTGGTTTGGATGAAATTTTCATCAAAAGCACCAATATTGGCTTGTATAAAAAATACTTTGAAACCCGGTTTTTGGAAGCTACTGAAAAGTATTATGCAGCTGAATCATCAAAGTTTTTAGCTGCTCAAGGAGTTGTGCCATATATCAAAAGAGCCATAGCTCGGATTCACGAAGAGGTAGGAAGAGTCAGTTTATATCTTCGTCCTGAAACTGAGTCACTTCTTAGAAAGCGCACTACGCAAGTCCTGGTCATAGACCATGCTGCAGAAATTCGTGGGGAGTTTTTAACCCTTTTGAAATCAGAACAAGAAGCTGACTTGAAAAGTATGTTCACCCTGTTAGAGTTTGCTCCTGAAACCCTTGTTCCTTTGCAGGAAAGCTTCCGAACTTATGTTTCGGAGGAGGGCTTGGCCGCTATTGAGAAACTTGTATCTGAGTCTGAAGAAGCTGCAGTGAATCCTCAGAAGTATATTGATACTCTGCTTCAAATCTACGAAAAATACGCTCGTTACGTCAAAAACTCATTTCGCAATAATCCAGAAATGTACAGATCTCTTGATAGTGCTTGCAGTTTGTACGTCAATAACAATGCTGTGACAAACGCTACTAATTCACAAAGTGCCAAAGCTCGACCAACAAAGACTCCAGAAATGTTGGCGAGATACAGTGACACTTTGCTCCGCAAATCTAACAAGCATACAGAAGTTGTTGATTTAGATGCTGCTCTCAATAAGGTGATGAGGATTTTGCAATTTGTGGATGAGAAAGACGTGTTTGAAAAAACATATACCCAAACTTTAGCAAGACGTCTTGTGAATGGCACCTCGATTTCTGATGATGCTGAAACAAACATGGTTACCAAACTTAAAGATATCAGAGGGTCTGCGTATACCAACAAGTTACAACGTATGTTTCAAGATGTTGTGGTTTCGAAAGAAATGTGTGAGCGGTTCAAAAACTATTTGGAATACTCCAATATTACCCCGGTTGGTGAATTCTCACCTTTGATTATTACTGACAGTTACTGGCCTCTACCCAAGTATTCTGGAGAATTCAGGGTTCCTGATTTACTGAAACCGGTTGTTAGCAAGTTTGAAGCATACTACACTAGTCAACACAACGGCCGTAAGCTTAAATGGCTTTGGAACTTCTGCAAGGGAGAATTGAAAGCTAATTTTTCCCGAAAGTCCAAGAGCCCTTTTACATTTTTAGTTTCAATCACTCAAATGGCGATTCTCTTGTTGTTTAATGAGAAAACGGAATACACATTTGAAAACCTAAAAGAAACTACTCTTGTTGATGAGGAAGTGCTTAAAGGGTCGCTCATTCCGATGGTCAAAGCAAGAGTTTTGTTGGTTAACGAAGGTATGAAAGATTTCACTCAAAATAAACTTTTTGAACCAAACAGTGATCAGAGTAGCAGCGGTTTTGAAAGCAACAAGAAGCAACGACCAAACAGCATTGGAGATGAAAGCTTGATTGGCATTCCAGGTACTAAATACTCTCTCAACATGGATTTCACGAGTAAAAAAGTTCGTATTAATTTGAATACAGCTTTGAAAGGTGAACAAAAGCGTGCCTCCAGTGAGGTGCAGAAAAGTGTACTTAACGACAGACGCATGTTTTTAGATGCGTGTATCGTTCGTATTATGAAGGCGCGCAAAGAATCAACTCATCTTCAATTGACCCAAGAGGTCATAGCCCAAGCATCTAAGCGGTTTAAGCCTGCAGTGAGTGACATTAAAAAGAATATCGAGAGTTTGATTGAGCGTGAATATTTGGAACGTTCTGATGGAAATAGCTATCAATATTTGGCTTGATAGGTTTACAAAAAAAAGATTGAAAGATTGGACTTTTCTTTTATTATAAGTAGTATGGGAGGTTAATTTTCAAAATCAAAATGAGTAAATTTATTTGTAACCAATGCTTAATATAATTTTTATTATGAACTGTGGCTGGCTAGTAACATACAGTTGTAGTAACTCTATATTCATTTCATAAGTAATCAACTTCAAGGGTATAAAATGTAAGCTATTATTGGTTTTTCAATTAGTGGGAATGCTTATCTAAATAAAAAATGGGTTGCACAAAACCATGTGGTTTATAAGCATTAGTTGTGTTGTGAATATATGAATATCATATTCTAGAAACTATCCATTCAATCACTTGTAAACAGGATATGGTTGTCCATAAAAACAAAAGATCATGGTGTTGAGATAGGAAATCGCAAAACAAACATATATCCATAGAAATAACAAAGAAAAACTGCTACAAGGGCTTTTTTCCCTACAATAACCCCATTGTACTATTGGAGGTCTGGAGAAAGGGAGGTTGAAACTCCTGGAGGGCGGAGGCTCTGGCGAAAAAACGCGAGTTCGAGAGCCTCTAAAAAGAGCCAAAAAGTAGGCTTCCCCGCTATATATATTACAGTAGTGAATAAAAATTGGATATTAAGTGTTTCAAGGTCATTATAACCAATATTTGTTTCATTCAGTAAAGGCTCCCATTTAGAAAAAGATAGTTCAAAGTTCTATGCATGAGTTTTTTTTTTTTTGTGTTTTGAAGGAATGATTCAGAGAAACTGTAAGATACGACACGAAATTTCGTGAAGTTTGCAACTTGAAAAAAATAAAAAAAGGAAACTTGAGTACAAACTACAAAAGATTTTCAGTGATTAACGAGATAACATCAATAAAATAAACAACACATATAACAAATTTGACTAGGGAAAAAAATCAATAAGAGGTATCAAATGGTAATGTAAAACACTTTAGGCCATCAACACCCAAGAATTTTTGTTTTTTTCAACCAAAGTTGAGAATTAGGCAGAAGCTTTGCTCTTCTTGATAGTAAGGGCGTCAAATTTAGTACTCTTTTGACCTTCCTTGAACCAATCTTCGATTTGGATTACCAATTTTCCAGATTTCTCGAGAGCAGCGAAATCATCTGAACCACCACGGGAAGTACCCAAAATATGGACGTTAGGAACAGTTCTTCTGCCACTGACCAAGCCAATGTGATCTTGAAGTTCATCCCCATGAGGATGCTCATCGAGTTCAACGACAACAGGCTCTGGAGTGATTGTGTAAGTCTTCAACAAAAGCTCCTTAGCAGCTTTAGAATAAGGACAGTATGTTTTTGAAAAGATAACAATTGGGGATTGGCGCAAATAACGTTTGTAATCGACAGCAGCATCGTATGACTCGGCAACATGTTTCTTGACATCACCGTTGATAACAACAGTGTCTTTATGAGTTTCAGGGGTTTTACCTCTTACATCAGGAATATCGGGAATTTCAGCAACTTTTTTATTAGCAACCTTTTCCTGTAAACAAATTCATAATAAAGAGTTAGAATGAATCAGTACTTGTGTTTCGAGAAATTGAAATATTAAAATATGCCACTTACCTTGACCTCCTGTTTAGCCTCCTGCTTAGGAGCAGCTTCAGGCTTTTTTATTTTCTTTTCAACCTTGGCTTGTGCGAATGATGCTCTCTCTCTGACTTTGTCAGCGGCTGAGAGCGCAGCAGATCGGGAATCTGATGAGAAAAAGAAAAAGAATAGGGTAGATACGATTGCCGCAAAGATAAGAATACGAGATCTTCTTGAAGACACCATTGTATTTTTAAATGTTTATGATAAATTAACTAGTCAATGATTGTATTATGGTATTCAATACCTAGTTAAACTTTGGTTGGTATAATATAGTTGAGGTGTTGTGCTGGCAAACCAAAAAATCAAAGAAACAATAAAAAAAAAAGGATGTGTTGGCCTATTTATATGAATCAATAAGGGCGGTACGGTTTTCTGATATCGTCAAAATTTCAGTTCAACATGTGAAATATGAAACCGAACGGCTGGCAACAATGCCAAATTCTCTGCATAAATATGAATGGGACCTAACATGGGTATTTCAACCATTTCTGGAGTTCCCTTGTCCTAGTTTAGAGAGGCTTATTTTACAACTTGTTCCTTGAATGTTTTTATTTTATTTTATCTAAGAGTTTTGTTGTTGATATGCCAGATGTCTTTATTTTTGATGACTCAAGTGCTTTTGGGTTGTTAAAATATACCTAAGCAAATATGGATTTAATAATTTTTTAATCAGTTAGATACCAAGTTCAGTTAGCCAGCTGTTGAAAAATTAATGACTGGAATAACCTTGATTTGAGTTTTATTTTTAACCCTTTATTGCTGCAATCAAAATTATTTAAATAGTTAAATATTTCTTAATAGTTATTAAATTATGTTAGCACTTTGCCTGTTTAAAATAAAGTATCAGCTTAAAGTACGTGTTTTGTTCAACGCTCCTTTCTTCCGTCAAGTTCAAAATAGCTTTCAGACAACGGATTGAAATGAAAAAAGGTCAACAAGACCATTCTGGAAACTGAATCATTCGGAAACTCATGCCATTATTACAACCTACCAAAGCACTGAACCTTGAAAGTATTTGAGCTCTACTCCGCATCGTCAGTAATAATTCTGAAATGTGAGTTTCAAACATGAATGTATGCTGATTCAAATTTTTGCAGCCATCTTAATACTGCCAAGGAATAACTAAACCTGAAATTCAACTAATTGGTTTGATAGATCTAAAGTTGTTTTTTACGCTTTAATATTCAAACTCAACGAAGTATACTACAACCGTAACGTCAACTACTGCGTATCTTTAATAGTTTGGATCCTTTTTCTATTTTCAGCAAAAGCGTAGTATTTCTTGATCTCGCAATTAATTGTCATTTGTTCATTATATTTGACATGAGCATGTAGTTTAGAATTCCTTTACGCTCAGGCTATTCATTTTTGAGAGAAGAGCCACTATGAAAATCAATAGATTAACGTTTTGAGTTGTGCGTGCCTATCTTTCCAAAAAAAAAATTTTGATTTACAAGCATGCAGCCAAAATATCTGTAGCAAAAATAAGGCGATATGAATTGTTATAAAGTTCCGGTAGTAATTTATTTACATTATTCTTCTATTTTTGATTCCGATTCTCTAGAAATCGATGTATTATTGATACACTTATGACTAATATCAAATTCTTCATTGTTTAGCCTTGGAATGAATTTACTATTCTAACATGAAAGTATAAAAAATACGTATTATTCTAGAGCAAAATTTTGTTAATAGCTTGCCAGCAAATTCAAAACAAAAACCACAAACTATCTTCTAACATTACCTGGAACGTTTGGTTTATTTGAGGTTTAAGCTTTTCTCTAACTAGCTAATTAAGTTTCTAAGCAACATAAATATTTATTTGGATTTTTCAGTTACGCAATCCCTAGCCTAAGCTATAAATCTACACTTTGATGATGAAACAAATGAGAAGGTAGTCTGTGTTGAAACAAAGACTGAACGTACAGGCGCTCATAGGATACACCATTGAAAGAATATATATATTTCATAGAGGATCAAAAAACTTCAGTTTGATTAAATTTTGATATATCTATAGGTGTTGCAATAAGTCTAAGTTTTAATTATTGATTGAACAACAAATTTAGTTTATTGTTAAATAAGTATAGTGGAGCTGGTATTCTCATAAAATAAAAACATAACATTTGATTTTACAGGCGCACGAGCCAAGCTTGATGCTGCTGGAGCAGGCTTTGTAGTTGATTCTGAATGAACAAATGAAGACATGGAAGCCGAGGCATCATGTTTCGCTGATGACACAGCAGCATATAAAGCAGCAGTATCAGCAGAGTTGTACGCCGACACAGCAGCTGAAGCTGTAGCAGCAGCCGAAGCAATTGAAGAAGCGATGATGGTGGCAGATGCCCGAGCAGAAGCTCTAGCAGTAGCACGAGCAGCTTGAGAGGCTGATGCTGTAGCAAGAGCAGAAGCAATAACATGTGCGGATCCTCGAGCATTCACAAAAGCAGTAGCATCAGCAATAGCTGTAGCGGTAGCGGTAGCTGTTGCGCCTGCGTCTGCAACAGCGGTCACATCAGCAGTAGCGGTGACAATGATTGTTACCCCGTTCAGAGAAGCAGTCACAACAGCTGTGGCAGTCGCAGTAGCTGTTGCTGAAGCGCTGGCTCCTATTTTTGCAGAAACATTTGCGGTTACTGTGACCGTGGCAGCGGCAGTTATAACATCCGTACTAGCTGGCTGGTACATGTTTTCCGCTGTTGTGGAGGTTGGTATATGCGCATTAAATGGTACTGCAGTAGTTTTGCAACTATTAGAAATACAAACAGTGACCGGCTCTTTTCCAGTTGATGCTGGAGAAGTTACCGACATTGCTGGTTTATCATAATCAGCGTTTGAACTGTGACTAGCACTATTGCTCGCGGGTGACTATGAAGCATTCGTTAGTTTATGATAATATATTTTTGGAAGTTCTACAAAAGAATTTTGTTTTAACTTACACTGGTGAATGCTGGTAGTTTAGAAAAACTAGATTGTATGACATTTGTTAAAATTTTAGAGAAAGGTTCAAAATTTGTTTGCCTAATTATAGTTATCGTAGTTGTGAAGTCAGTCAAGAAAGAGGTAAGACTTTTAACACGGTTTAGTCGATTGAGAAATGAAGTTACAGTGACCACCTCTGGATCTGTATAGATTTCAGGAATCCAAGTCGTAACTGTTTCTGTTTCAGATGAATCTGGATAAACAGTCACTGTAGTACTTTTTACTGTCGGCAAAGGCTTAGTTGAAGATTCCAAAAGAAGTGGGTCAATTAACAAAGTGGTTTCTGTATAGTTGGGTAACGTTGTAGTCAACTCATAATCGTCATGTGCACCAACAGTTGATGTATCTAGTTGTAAACTTTCGATATCTAAAAAGCTCATTGGTTAAAAACTGAAATATTTGTATTTCTCAAAAATTGGTATACACACCTACTGTACTATCCTCATTTGTGAAATCAGGGTCATCTTCAAAACTAGCCGCTTTTGTTAGAAGGACAGTACTTCCTAGCCACAAAAACAGTAAATATTTAAGATGTAACATCGTGATACGTTTTGCAAATCGCATAGTTACTTGGATTAAAGATTTTGAAGCATATACTTGAAAATGGAATCACCAAGCAGTTTCAGCTCCGAAAACCCCCTTATATATATAGATAAAAAAAAGATGTTTGTGATTTGCTCAAACAATATAAAGCTGAAAATTGTGGTTGAAACATTAATTAAAAAAATTGGTGGTTTCAGCTTACTATGATAACTTTCAAACAGAGAATTGACTTTGGAAAAACATCACGAACAGTATTTCACTAAAAATAAAATAAGCGATTTCCATCTTGGTATTGCCTTGAATATTAAAATTGGCATTTTCATATTAAAATATGATCTTTGAATAAGCAGTAGTTTCGGTGGTTTTCAATGCTTATTATTTTAAATGGAAGTAAATTTGTAAAATCGAATGCAATATTATATGATAGTAGTTTTTTCATATTGTATTTTGACACTGAGCTTCCGATAGCAAGGATATTAGCTATGAACGTTGAGAAATACTCTTAGTATATGTTATAATAATCATAGAAAAAACCATGTAAGTTTTTCACAATCAATATTGCATACTTAAAAATTACCGTAGCCTTAAATACTAGTTTTTAAATGTCTCGCGAATGCGGTATACACTCTAATATTATGTCAAATATGAGAGATAATTGCATAAGAATAGTGAGATAATAGGCAGCCTATTTTTGAGACAGTATTAAGCTAACGAATAGGAGTTATCTGCAAACTTGAACCTGAAAGTTACTAGGTACGGGCAAGTTATAGCTTTCAATAGTTGTGCTCTTGGCATTTTATAATACAAGAATTTTAGGCTTTTTCACAGTAATAAAAAAACGGTTTTCAAATCTCCATTTTGAAGCTAATAGAAAACAATGTCAAAAAATTCAATCTATCAATTATGAAAACCCATATCATGACTAACAATATGGTCAACCCCCTTTTCTCTATAAACCAATTTTTTTTTCTTTTGATAAACTGCATAAATACTATGGATTACTAGTAAACAGTGTTCATTGAATGCTGTATAAAGAATATAAACTAGAAATCATGCTATTATTTCAACAACTTGCATTATCTCATATTAGCTGCAAACCGTCCATATCTGTTTTTTTTTTTTTTTTTTTTTTTTCAAGCTTGAGGATGTCACTCTTCGTGAGATTGCAAGGTA
The DNA here is from genome assembly GCA_030578715.1 of Magnusiomyces tetraspermus. Taxonomy (NCBI): domain Eukaryota; kingdom Fungi; phylum Ascomycota; class Dipodascomycetes; order Dipodascales; family Dipodascaceae; genus Magnusiomyces; species Magnusiomyces tetraspermus. The sequence goes on from JAKTYL010000162.1 coordinate 18,029, forward strand.
AACAGAGGTTTATCTAAACTAGATTAGTGGCCCCAGGTAAAGATGCGAGCTGAACCTTCAACCCCGTTTTCGAAGCCAAAAAAAAAAAAAAAAAAAAAAAAAAAAACAGCGGATAATCAGATTTTGTCACATCTATGATATACTGTGCTGTTGGCTGTTTTTGAAAAAAACTACAGATGACAAACTGAAAGAAAGAAGGAGCAATATATTTTTAGACAACTTACAGTAATAATGCAGCCACACTCAGAGTTTGTATTCACTAACTTTGTAAACGATTTTCATTATGATTCTTTTTATTTTCAAAAACAATAAGTATATGCACCGAAAAAATTTATTACAATACTAGACTAACATTTCGTTACATCAAAAAAGACTGGTTAGTGGAGGAATTAGTGAACATATCAGCCGCATTATAGTTGGCCAGGATCTTATAACTTCCAACCCAAATAAATTATATGAAAAATGTTAAATTGAAGAATGGTGAATGCCTCACAGTGGATGTAAGCATTGAAGTTCTTAAGCTACACAATCCTGGTATTATTCTGTAAATATTTTGAACTATTTACTTTGATTTTTTAGATATTTCTTGAAGCAACTTGTTTTTGAATTGAGTGTTTCCAATATTGACACCCTAAATTGTATACTTGGTAGATCAATTGTCAAAGCAAAAGCCAGAACTTTCAAACAAATATTGGTTTTGATTGAAATGCTGAAACAGATTATGTCTACAAAATCCGTCAGTTATGTATCACTATTCATGCGCTGAGTAGTATTTGGCTTTGTTCAAAGCAACACCAGGTTCCTTATCATATGATTTTTTCAAATTGTCGTATTAAGAATTTTAGACAACTTAAATAGTAAATTCGTAGAAAAACGTTACATGAATCATCAACACAAACGATTTTTAAGCATAATAAGCCTAAACTTGAGAAGTCAGATCTATAGCATACACGAAATATATAGCCACTATGAGCGTTTAATTTATATCAAAAGAGCAAGATACAAATCCTAAGCGTTGACTTTTGAAAAGGAAATTGTTTGCCCAACAAGCAAAATCATCAATGAATTATGGGCTGAAATGCTAGATTTTGTCTTTTTTTTTAATGAGCATGACTTCTACCATGCTTTCTATTCAGGAACAAGTATCTTAACAATAACCAATGTTTTTATCCATCAAGAGCTGAACTATTGCATTTTGAACAAACTGGTATAAAAAATTTGGCAAATTCTCGGCTCAAGCTCACCTGAGTCTTAGTATACTATTGATTGCCATGGTAAACTCAATTAAAATATATACAAAATGAAAAAAAGATTGTACAAAATCCAGTATAAAAACTAATTTCGCTTTCTGACAGCCATGAAATAATTGCCCATGTTAGGCGATCCAATAGCCTTCCAACCGTATGCAGGAATATATACAGCACCTTCACTAGAAATAACGTCACAGTCGTTTCTATCATCAAACCACTGACGAAGCTCTGTTTCGTTAATGTATTTTGAGAGGTGATGAGTTCCCTTGGGAACAATATTCAAAAGATCTTCACCCACAAAAATAGTTGTGAAATAAGCAACTGGAGTTCTATTAATAGTTGACATGAACATCCATCCACCAGGTCTCAATCGTTCCAAAGCCTGATTCAAAACTTCAGCAGGGTATTCAACATGCTCCAGAACCTCAAAAAGAGTAATGATATCAAACTGTTCCTTGGTTTTGTCCAAAGATGCCAGCTCACATAATCTGTAATCCAACTTGTTGGCCAAAATTGGATCTTTTTTTCTATGGGCCTCGGCAACAGCCAAAACGTCAGGAGAAAGATCGATTCCTCGAACACGTTTGGTAAAGGGTAATCTTGCCAAGCATTCAGAAAGGATTCCTCCACCGCATCCGACATCCAGAACTTCAAACTGAGGGCCAGTGCCCGACTGGTTGTTGGTCAGTTTCTTTTCATAAGATGCGACTTTTTGAGAAAAGTGGTCTTTGACATTTTCAGGAAGCAAATCAAAAGAATAGCCGGGTATAAACTCTTTTTTGACACCGCTCTCAGAAGAGTTACTATTGGGTAAGTCGCTCCAGTTAGACTTGAGCATCTTATAGATGAAGTCCATTCTCATCAAATTCATCTTGTGTAAAATACGTTGAGGACCATTAACATCCCACCAAGAATCAGCTAATTGAGCAAAGTGAGATAGCTCATCTGCTGAAGTTCCAGTGTTGGATGAATGATGTCTAGAGAGATTGCTCAGTAAGCATGTTGAGACGTTTGGTCTGGCAACTAATCGGATATTTCGTGATACTCTTGCTAACATTTTGCTGACTTAGGGTGTGATAATTTAACAAACAACATGTTGGGAGATTTAAGAAATATTACTGTGCCAGTAAATACTATACAGTATCAAATATACTCAACGCCATTGATCCAATGAAGCTAACAACCTGGTAGCCAAGCTGAATTCAAAAAAAGTTATCCCAAAGAATTTAAGTTTTTTAAATTTTACTCATTAGGGTATTAGGCTACTAAATTATAGAAATTTGTACCAATCAGCTTTGTGATTCGAAACATTTTGTCAAGTGTAGGCTTTTAGATACTTTAAGCCTAACGAGCTACTCTAGAAATTTATAATATATGTTCAGCCGTATTGCTTGATTCAAGACTTTTTGATTGTTATACAAAACGATAGTATACCCAGAAGCTGTATCGTGAATGAAACTGCTTGATTTTTTCAGTTTAATTAGTTAGACAACTTAAAACTTTGGCTGCCATATTAATCTAAGTTATTTACAAAAACCATTTGAGTATGAGGTTATTTATAGGTTACAATTTATTTATTTTACACAGATATCTAAAATGAAACAAGCATTTCATTACAAAACAGCGCCAAATCCAAAGGTAACCTTGATAGGTCTAACATAGTAATTCTCAAAGTTATCCAAAACCTCATCAGCATCGCCAATTGGAATTCCCTCAAAGCTAACATTAACAATGGTATCGCCTTCAGACTCGTTCTCAACCAAGCTCAGGGTCAATTGAGCATGGTGGTCACCTTTCCAGCTACCAAGGCGCCAAGTCTGCTTAATTGTCTTGTTCTCCTCAAGCTCCAAAAACTGGCCAGAGATATTGCCGCCAAAAAGTGAGAATTTGGTGTCCTTAGCAGGAAAACCAGAAGAAGAGGGAGCAGGGGTGTATGCAGGTGGGGAGCGAGACCAAGCAGCAACACGAGGAACTTGAAGAAAAGTAGCGTAAATCTCGGAAGCAGCAGCATGGAAAACAATCTCAGTTTTAGCTGGCTCAGTGTTGTATTCAGCAAATTTGGTTTTAGAAGAAGGAGTGGTATTTGCAGCAGCTGGTTTGGCCGATTTGGTGGTAGCAGATTCGGTCTTTTCAGCGGGCTTCGTAGACTCAGCGGCAGGCTCGGACTGAGAAGCAGCCTTTGCTTGTTTGTTTTCATCAATGTTTTGCTGGAACTCTTGACCTTGAATCTTTAACAAATCAGAAGCAAAGCTTGCAAAAACGTTTCGAAGCTGGGGAACAATGTGTTTGCGAACAGCATCTCGGGTATCATCCTTGGCTTTGTTGGTGGGACCACTGATGGTAGAGATTTCGAATTGATAGTTATCAATATCACTATCATATGCAACTTCAGGAATGATGATTTCACCTGCTACCTTTTTGGGTGAAGAAGACTTTTCAGCATCATCTTCACTCTTTGATTCTTCTTCCTTGAGTGTGCTGACGTATTTCAATGTCAATTTCATGTCAAACAAAGAAAAGACTTTGCCTTTACGCAAATAAACACCACAATCACCGTCCAAATCCTTGACACCAGTGACATTGACGGTTTGAGTATCGTCAGAGTAAGTGACTTTAGAAACCTTCTCTTCAAAGTATGACTTTGCCCAGTCAAGACAGTTTTTGTCCATCCAATGCCATGTGCTGCTCATTTTGAAAGTTTTAAAAGTAAAAAAAAATAAAATAATGCTAATGAAATAATATGTTGTGTTGAATTAAGATTGATAAATAGCAATTGACTAGAATCAAGTAAAATCAAGTCAAAGGGAAAGTGTGTAGATTTTAAATGGTTAAAGGTAAGTTTTCAACGTTGAATTTGTTGAATAGAATCCGGTAGAAAAACGCAGTTTGTATGTAACGAAAATTTCTGGAACAATCGTTGGTAACGTGACTAGCCTTTGACTCTAGTTACTTAGCACTTCAACTACGCTCAAAATAATACAAGTCCTAATGAAACTATGATTTAGCTTTACTCTTGAGAATTATTCAAGGGTTGAAGGAAATGCTTATAGTTTTATTTCATGTATATATTGTAATTTTGTTTGATTCTATATACAATTCTATAGAGACTAGACAAATTAAAAAAATCAAAAAAACTTTTGAAAACACATTAAAATTATTAATAAAAAGAAAGTATAGGAATATTTACGAATTTTGAGAAGGATTCAGCGTGCTATGTTCGGTTGTAACAAAGCCGTTGTTATGTTGATTCTGATTAGAAAGGTTATTATCGCGAACGCGATTATTAGATGAGTTAGAAGAAGAAGCCTGATCATTAGTAGGCATCATATTCTGTTTCCAAGCCATTGGACTAAGCCCAATGTTATTCTCCAAGTTAGACACAGTAGATGGTTTGCCATTATTAGAAGATGATTGATATGTTTCATTAGAAAACCTGGTTGGGTCAATGGAAAGTTGGTGACAATCAGAAACGGTAATATTCGAGTCATTGTTTGCAGAATTGTTGCCTAGAATATCTTCAACATATGTATGTCTTCGACTGATACTCATGGAATTTGGATGTATGCTTCGACTAGAAGGTGTACTATTGTGTCTGATTGAAGTGTTTGATTCGGGAAAAGTGTTCATGTTTGGGGAAGGTTGCATCCCATTCATGAGAGAAGCAAACTCGGCAGATGAAAATTTACAATTAACCAAATTGTTAAGGCTAATATCGTTTTGGGTGCTGATTGAGTTAATATGTGCGCTACTAGGTACCCCCATGCCAATTGATGTATCTGTAGGCGAGTGTATTACATTAATAGTTGGGTTATCATTGACAGCATTAGTGCTAGGAATAGTAGAAGCATTCGAAGTACCTCTCATCATCAAATCAGGAGCAAATGGGCTAAGCTCGGATGCTGGATACAATGAATCCAAGTGAAAACCTGATAGAACGTTGTTTTGTGTGCTCACGTTTAACGATCCTGAATTATTTGAGGTAGAAACAGAGTGCTCACGTTGAGAAAGAAAATCTGGTTCCTGTGCAGAACTATTTACAGAAATCGAAGATTGTCGAGACTGTGATTGATACAGTTGTTGTTGTCGCTGAACTTGGTCAAGAATATGTTGTTGAGCATTGTTTCCAAAGTATGAAGCTATGAGCTCATTACCAGTGGGAAGATTAAGAGGGAGAGCCTTAGTAATAAACCCAAGACCACCAAATTCCTTATCAGTGTCAATAGGAAGAATTTTTGCTACACCTTCAAGAAACCATACAGTTTCCTTCATTTCCGAAGTAAACGATCTGACAAGTTTGTAGTAAATCTTTATAATCCGTTTTGCCCATACATCTCCGTTGAGAAGCATTTGCACCAGGCCATTATCTAAAAGTGCAGGAAACGAAAAAACTCTGAGAATAAAGTCAGATTTGTATCGTTGGCGAAACAACTTTTCCAAATAGCAAAGCGTATTGAAATACGGGGAAGATGGATTAAGGGGATAGAGGCCAGAAAGCTCTTCATCAAAGCACTCAAGTGAACTAAATGAGCCGTTGTCAGCAGGACCCGGAGAAACCAGCCCAAGAGCCAAATCGCTGAGGTCTACATTGACCAGTCTAAAAAAGCGAGATTCTGGGGTAGGGGGACCAACAGCGGTTAGAATCGTGGCAGCCCCACGGACATGGTGAAGCCATGCAGATGCCGGAAGGGAAGAAGAGTTTTCATCGTCCGATGCCGATGCCGAGGCATTAGCCATAGCATCAAGAATGAGAAGAATTGAGGAGGCAACTAGAGCATCCAAATTGTTGGGTGTTACATTTTTCACAGCTTCTGCCAGAAGTTTGAGAGCATCACCGCGATGGAATGTAACAACTTGCTCAATTGCAGAAGGATCATTTTCAAACTCTGTCTTATGAGTGCGAGAAAAGTGATTAGCGGAGAATGTCAAAACCGCATGCATTAAAAACGGATATTCAAAGGCCAACTCTGGAATATTTTTTTCCCAAATCTGTTGATTAGAAATTCCCGCTGCAACAATGGTTTTCCAGACTACTGTTGTGTAGTGATAGAATAGACGAATATCCATAATGTTCAAACCTCCTTGGACAAAAGGAAACATTGAAGCTCCGGCAAAAGAGCACTCAAGACTCAAATGTTTACAATTGTTGCAAATTGGATGTGTTTCGTCACATTTAACACGACGACGTTTACAGGTTTTGCATCCGTGGCGAGACTTACTATGAGGTCGTCGTTTAGTCGCTTTTGGTTTACCAGTAGTTGGCTCAGTAGATTCAGCTGATTGTTGTGGAGTTGAAGAGTGTTTACTAGTTGAACGTCTCACATGATTTGAGGTGTTTGAATTGGTGTTAGAATTTGTTCTGATATTGGAACTGGAAGAATCAGCTAAATCGTGGTTTGTGGCAAAACGGTTAGATGAGTTAGGCGAGGAATTACTACTAGGTGACAATAAAAACCCTGGTGTTGGAGAAACAGGTTTGGATACGTGACCACTTTCACCAATTGTGATATTGTTTTCACAATCAGGGCTAGAGACATTAGGGCTCATGAATGGCATTTCTGGTGGAACTAAAGGTTCCTGTTTGATCAAGAGATTGTCTCTACACAGATCAAACTCTAACGAGTCAAGGCCATCTAAAATTTCAGGTGTCTCGGGGTTGAAACTCGATATGGATATTTCGTTATCAATATATGAAATAGAATAATTTAAGGGATTCGTTGAGAAAGGAAAGTTGTGACTGTTTGTGTTTTTATTAACACTGGTTGCTGATGGCTCCAAACAGAGGTTTTGTGATACTGATGTCGGAACTGAATAAGAGCTTGACAAAACACAAAGCGAAGCTCTCTTTTTGGAATTGGTTGTTTTTGTATGGTTTTTGCTACCTTTGGGTCGGCCTCTACCTCGGGATTTGATGCTGGCAGAAGCTTTTGCAATGGAGACTGATTCAAGTTTGGTAGGATCTGTAGTGATAAACTTGAGACTACGGATTTTAGGAGCAGGAGCTGATTTGAAGCCTGAAACTTTCACTATTTTTTGTTGTTTTTTGGCCATGACAATCATTGATGAATGGGAAAATATCAAGACAATTATTTTTTTTTAAGTAGGGTCAAGGCTTTCAATTGTAAGCCAGACTAAAGCTAATTATCAAAAAAATCAATGAAAAATAAGCTTGTTTTGGGACCAAAGGTATAATTAATGAAAAACTGGCAAGGTGAACTATTCAATAGCATGAAACAAAAAATAAAGAAAAAGACGGAATAAAAAACCGAACAAAAAAAGAACAAAGATGAGACTGCAAAAAAATGTAAAAATAAATAAATCAGTTCCCCAGGTACACATTGTCGAAGATCAGATAAAATTTGCTTTTTACTTGTTTGGGTCAAGCGGCTCATGCTACTTGACAACTTTTATCTGATCCTACGAGATAAACCCGCCAATCACAGCCTAGGTCAGTATCTCTGCCAGAATAGGATTGGTCGCTTACCGCCAAAAATCGCTGCGCACTCATCTATGTCAAGCCAAACAATCCATTCTTCTAAATTCACACTGGGATATTAAGTATCTAGCCTGGTCGTCATATATATTGGAAAAATCTGCAGTGTAAAAAAAATTGATATATTCTCTTTAAGTGACGCAATTTGCTTACTTGTCTCTATGTTGGTTTATGGTAATTGGCCTTTATTTTTGCAAACCCCGTCTGGCTAGGTACTATTTTGGGACTCCAGCGGTCATAATTTCTGCATTGCTGTCTGATTCCAATGGATTTTTGTTGTGACCAACAATATGTAGGTGATTCCTATGAATATTTCCTATTTTGGCATTTAACTGATCTTGTTTTGATTACATATCTTAAACTTGCGCTTATATACAACTGTTTGTCTATCAAATTTTCTATCACATTATGCCTTATAAGGAAAGTTTTTGATTTATTGTGAGTCTAGATAAAATCAGAATCAAACTCATTTTATAATTATATTGACAGTCCTACAATATATATATTTTTTACAAAGTAAACTTCTTTCATGTCTAAATCATACTTTCTTAGACAGGTACAACTTAAATTTATAGTATATTTATTGTACACTAATAGTGTGACTGACTTTTTTTTATTGATATGGCGAGTGAGCCTGCTAACTTTCTTGGTATTTTTTTATTCTGGATCCTAATGAATAATTTGTTTGTAATTTATCTTGGGCTTTTTTCCCATTTATGTAGATTGGGCACCTTTCTGTTTTCCGATGACTTTATCACAAAATTCACTACATCATAAAATAATGTGTTATTTGTCATAATAACATATCAATCAAGCCACCTTTCGTCCTTGATTTAGTACGAATGATCATTGATAAATATATACCAGGCTTACTTTTTTTGAAGCCGAAAAATCGTTCATAAATATATGAATCCCGTAGATATTTCAGGATGTGTTTTCTTTGTGTCGCCATTTAAATATCCTGGCATTTGCCTATTTTTTCCCATCTATTTTAAAACTATATTGAAAAGATTTTTGATACTTCTTTATACCCTATGTAGATTGCGTCATAAGTCTATTACACAGGAATGTTGAAAAAATATCCACTGTTTTTTCATTTGTAAATTTCAGAAATGACTCATAATTTTGGAGTTACTTATTTTGAAAAATTGTACAAGTTGGCTGGTTTATTTGATTGATTGTATTGGTTTATAGACTATGAAACTACCTTAGTATCGCTCGGAGCGGCGGTAATACAGAATTCTGAGTAGCATGATATGACAACGGTCTTGGTTATGACAGGTGCATCCACCTGTCGTTGTTTGTTCTTCGTTGGTATGGATTTTCACCTTGCTTTGTTCGGTTGCTGGCGGGGGTGAAGACTGATACGATCAATACCCTGACCTTGACTTCGAGCTTTTTCGGAGTCCTAGCCCGAGCCGCGTTACACAACACCGCCCACTTTTTGACGCAAGGCTCTTACTGGTAGATGAAGTCCGACTAAGGAATCGAATCTAGGCTACCGGGAGAGCAACTGGATTCAGCCGATTGTTATAACCAACCAGACCACCGGGCTGCTCCTGGCTGGTTTTATTTTTCATTTACAACTTCCTCTTCAGCTTTATAAAAGCTATATTATTGAAGTTTAACAAACCCCTGACAGAAAAGAATAGCATTGTTATGTCTTAATAGACCTGTCTCAAATAACTTTTTGATATCGTGCTGTTTTTTCTGTTTGAACTCTTTAAAAGTACCTTATCTTTAACTTTAAACCATAATCACCATTTTTATAAATTGGAAGATGTTAGACCTCACAAGTTATATCAGGAATCAAATAGGCTATATGGTTTTTGATATTTGCGATTAACGTGATTATATCTATATTTTCATTAATTCCATTTGCTTCATTCACTGCTATGATTTCTGAGCCTGAACATTACTAGCATGTATGTAAGCAATTTGATTATTGGCCAATTAAACATTCATATCCAAAATATATACCCATTCGTCAAGAATTATCCAAAATTGTGTCAACAAAACACCGGATTTGAAGTGCGTCATTTGTTATATTTATAATTTTATCAGAATCTGTAAAAATATAAAGGTTCTTCAAATATTGTTTAGAGTTATAATTCGGATCCAAGAGCGGTATTTACATCTGACTCCAGTTGAAATCACTTTGAACTAATTGGATTCTTAGCTTTGAAGGAATTATGATAACAATTTGAAAATCTATTTATTAGAAAGAGAACAAGAAAAGAAAAAATGTTCCAGTTAAGCTCAAATAATTAAATAACATTTTTTGTTGTTATATGATGTGAAGACTATCAGTTTCAAATTTTGGGATTCAAGGCTAGGAACGTAAGAAAACAAATATATTCTAGGTCATGAAATATTGAGAACACAAGTGATTGATTACACATAATATTCATAAATCAATAAATTTACAAAATGCTTTGAATCTTAGCGTGGCAAAACCAAATTCCAAATATATAATCCTACTTTCTTCCTTCTTGCTTTATTGAACCTATGTCTTGTTGATTTTACTGTAACTAAAATATAGTAAAAAAAAAAAAAATACTGAAACCAAAACGTAGATTAATACAAATAAAAACAAAAACAGAAGTCAATCACATGATATTTGATCAAACCTATTTATTTACATTATATCACCAAAAAGTTTTTGACCACAAACAAAAACCGTACCAGTAGTTGCTGTAGGGCTCTGTCAATAGGCAAAATTATTATCACTAAACCGAGACAAATGGATTCATTATGAAACCCTGAAGTTATTGAAAAGTCAGTGTTCATAAATACCATGTCTAAAAGCTATTTATTCAACCGCCATCAACTCGAAGTAAGTGAAAGCAAACTTTAAAAGGCTGGCATTGTTTTCTTTTCGTTAAATCAACACTTTGTGCTGTTTGCGGTATTAGAAGTCTCGGATTCTTCATATTTTTTTTTGAGTTCCATCAATTCAGCATATGTTTCTTTAAATGCACCTTCATCTTCTTGAATCTCTTGAATAATTTGTTCCGTGTAGGCCATATACAACACTTGTGCCAGCTTGAGTTCAGGAGTGACAACTCTTCGTTTTTTGCTATTGCTACTGCTTTCTTCTGAAGCAGCACTGTCGGGTGAAAGTTCAAGTCCTTCGTTTTCTAATAATCGTAAATAAAGTGACCGACATCTCTAGAAAAAAAAATTCAATTACAATAATTCAGTTAGAACCACTAGTTGTCCAACAACAATTATAATAAAAATCAAGAATATTAAGGCAATTTGTACCTACATTGGCAGTCATTTTTCTTGAACTGATATCTTTTAACAATGGATGTTTTTCCAAGTCTTCGGCTACTTGACGAAAAGAGTCTGTTGATCCATACTGAACTACCAGCTGTGCAAGAAGAAGTTTCAAAACAAGTGGGTATTCATCCAAGTCTGTCTTCAGCGGCATCTCAGATCATATATTGTTGCAAGTGTAAAAGAGAATATCACAACTTCTATTTTGTTGAAATGTTCTCTTATTAGACCAAAAGGTACTTTTCTGTCTGGACTGAGACTATAAATGTATGTGTTTTGAGTTCGTTATTAGTTTCGTGTAACCAAAAAATAGTCGCGGCTGTACTAAAGAAGTACGGCTAATTTTCACGTGGATCACGTATGACGCACGGCTTTTTAAAATTTTTGGTTGATCCACTGTTATACACTCATTTCTTTTTTTCAAAGTTGTTTAAAAACCACCTTCCACCTGGTTAGCTGTCTCTTCTTCTTGCTTACAACCTATTGATCATTTTTTTGTTCATATATTACATTTTTGTTGCCACCGTTCAAAATTCAATTGATTTTTGTCGTGTTAAGTATCTTTGTTTAAATAGTTACAATTTGTCATCAGTTAGGTTCAACCCTTCTCATTTTGGTAACTTCACACAAGACCATTTAAACATTTATTAGTCAACAAAAAAAACTTTTCATTTTCATTATCTTACACCCCTTTCAAATATACCTTGTCAAAAACTTTTTTGCTTGAGAAATACCCAAAAATGCCTTGTGCCGTTCCTCAGAGCGAATCATCCGATTTACCCAGTTCTGTCTCATTCCCTCTAATTTTTCGTTCACAAATTGATAACTGCCAGTTTGCTGAATGGTACCCAAAATACAAGCGTTTTTCGCCACAAGCCAAAATCATCAAAGATCTACCTAAGGAATTCATTGAATACTTGTTAGCAGATGGCATTATTCTTCCTCCAGACGAAAGTGATGATGAAGAAAAAGTAGCAGCTGATAAGAAGGGAAAAGGTGCAACTTCTGCTGAACTTGATGCCCGACATGGTAGCAGAATTCGTGAGTTAGATTCGAATATCAATAGCAACATTGACACAGTTTTTGATGACGATGATAGCGATGATGACGAATCTGTTCCAGATCCTTCTATCAAGTTCAAGCCGCTCCATCGTGAAATTCGTCAAGCCATCAAGGATCTTGGTGGTACAGTTGTTCCAAAGCTCAACTGGTCAACACCCAAAGACGCTGTTTGGATGACTTTGACAAACTCTCTCAAATGTACTTCTCCTTCTGACGTTTATTTGTTGTTGAAGTCTTCTGATTTTATTACCCACGATTTGACTGAGCCCTATTCTGGAACTGTTGAAGCCAATGCTGAAAAGAACATGAGCTCATCCTCTGAGCTTGCTGGATCTACTGTTGATCCTCCTGTTTCTTACGCACTGGCTTTGCGTAAGAACTTTGATGTCAACCCTGCTTTGGAGTTTCGCTGTTTTGTCAAGTCTCGAGTTCTTGTCGGAATTTCTCAGCGTGAGCATCTTAACTATTATTCATACTTAGATGATCTTAAGGATTCTCTTGGCTACGAAATTGAGGAATTTTTTGAAAATCATCTTCAGTCCTCATTCCCAGACGACAACTTTGTTTTTGATGTCTATATTCCTGCACCTCACGACAGAGTGTTTTTAATGGATATCAACCCTTGGGCACCAACTACTGATCCATTGCTCTTCACATGGTACGAACTTTTGAGCATTCCTAACGAAGAGCTACGTCCTGGTCACTATACAAACAAGTCTAAAAATGGATCTTCTTTGTCACTGGACCGCGACGCCACCCACATGACTACTGATACCAACAATGTTGACCACAGTGCTCCTATTCCCATCCGCAACAATAGCAGCCGAACCAGCTTGACCTCGTCTACACGTAGTCGTAACGAAAGCCCAGAGAGTTTAGGCAGTATGCGTTTACTAAACTTGGACAGCCGCTCTCGCGCTTCGGCTGACCCACCCAGCATCGCTTCCAACCATGTTTCTTCTTCTTCCTCGCCTCATTCTCATGCATCAGTTCACTCTACTAAATCGCCTGCTCATTCTGCCACTGTTTCTGTTAATAACAGCCCCAGAATTTCCGAAATTTCAAGTGATGTTGAAATATACGAGTACGAGTTTCGGTTAGTTGCAAAAGAACAAGGTTCTAATGATCTTTTAGGCGGCCGAGTGCAGCATTCAGAAAACAGAGTACCCAAGGATATTGTAGACGCTAGTATGACTGGTCAAGGTATTGCGGAAATCGCTAAGCAATGGAGCATGGCTATGAACGGAGAAACTCAGGAGGAATCTGATAGTGATGAGTCTGACTAAAAAAAAAAACTTTTACATGTTTTGGTTGAATATCATGTTTCAACACTATTGTTATCATTACAAAAAAAAAACTAAAACTAAAATTAGCCCTTGTTATTTCATTTCCGGTATATAATAAAAACCATTTGCATTTATTCACATTATCTTCATTGCTGTTTTCTGTAGCTTATTCTTATTTTTGTATTTCATTCAATAATATAAGTTTTCAAAATAAAAACATGTTTATGTTTACTCGCCCCAAACGTTATTTATTTTTTTTGATGTTTTGTTTGGGCTTTTTTTTCTGGAATGAAAAATCAAATGACTAAAAACTATGTAGGTTATAGTGTAGAAAGTTGTGCATATTATCACACATGTTTACATTTAAATGCTTTCGTCTAATAATCGGTCATTCTTGTATATATAGGATACGGTTTTTTGAATTTCATTTCTTCTCAAATTAAAATATTCAAATTCTTAACAAGCTAATACAATAGTGGCAACATTCAGTCAATACGCTCAATCAATTCAATATCCCTACAGATACAGTATAACCTCAAATTAATAATAAATTGAAAAGGAAGTAAAAAATATTAGTCAATTTCTCAAACAAAGTTTCAAGCCAATCTTCCCTAAGAGCCAACCATATATTGTCCAAATATATCGGTATCATAATTGTTGTTAAAGTTTGCAGCAGCGTAATCAAAATCTTCAGATGCTGCTCCAAGATCATTAGAATTTCTGGTTTCGTCAATATAAGCAGTAGAAGAGTTGCTACCATGCAACATATTACCTTTAGAACCTAGCCTGTGAGAGCTTGTAGTTGTAAGATTTGGCGAGACACCAGACTCAACACGAGCTCCAGTTTGTGGTGAAAACAAACCAATACGTTCAATGTTTGCAATTGAGCGAAGCTTCCGGTTTATATTGTTCGGTGGTGGGAAATCCTGAAACTGGCCCACACTCACTCCGTCAGAATGGAATATCAATGGACGGTAAGCAGGATCTAAATTTCAACAACCAGTTAGTTAGTCAAAATTTCTCTGAATTGTAATATGATAATTTTTTTTTTCAAACTTCAAAGCAAAACTAAATATTGGTATACTTACTTTGATCCATGACACTAGAGTTACGAAACTTCTCAATTAAACATTCTTTGCCTTGAGTGCAGAAAAAAACAATGTTAGTTTTAAATCAATCAAAAAAAAAAAAAAAAATTAGAAGCAAAGTTATCCTTAGCATATATATTGGCGTAAGAAAGGTCGCAGATTTTCTCAGAGTTGAAACGGTTCCACTTGGTGCCAGCGCGAGCTTTTGCAAAAGTAATAATGTGTTCGGGCGAGATAAAAGATACAAATGCATATCCTACATTGCATTTGTTTGCAAAATCAATACGAAGGTCTAAAAAAATCATTAGCAATTGGTTTCACCATTAAGTTACTGCTCTGATGTACTTACATAAAAAATCATATGTGTGCTTATTGGTAACATCAAGGTAATCTTTAAGCATTTGTTGATCTACTTTGTTTGGGATATTGCGCAACATCACAGTAGTTCTGGTATCAAGACCTTTTGCAATACGTTTCAAATCAATCATATTGTTTTTAGAAACATTGGCTTTGGTGATAGGGCCAAAATTGTTGATGCTCTTTTCAACTTGTCTAAAGGGAGAGGAGGCACTAGCATAACTGCCAGCAGGTATAAAGTCTTGGTTCATATCAAGCGATCCATGTTTCAAATAATCATCATAGGTATCACCTTTTTCCATTAGACTAACTCCACCAAATGGCATATTTTGCTGTGATACGTTGTAATTGATTTCTGGGACAGCAGACAAAGAAAAAGCATAACTGGATGCAAATGACACCAACGGCATGAACACTTCTTCAGTGATTGGCTTTTCACACTTAGTGGTCTTGTCCACAAAAGAAACACTCAACTCGGCGCCTTCAATCAAACCAGTCACAGCCAGGTTTTGGAAAGCTGAAAATGCACCACGAATATCAGCAAAAGAATAGACCATAACTTTCTTGCCGCCTACAAAAGAGCTGTTTGCTGTTTCAATCTTTCCATAACAAGATAATTGGTTTGACAAAGCACCCCAATGTGCTTTAGAAACCAAATTAGTGAACCCAACTTGAATTGTGTCATAAGTGACAAGGTTTAAAGTGCTTTGGATCACGGATGGATAGTTCTAAATTCAAAGGTTAGATGTGGTAATAATGCTTTTGCTAATAAATAACTTACTTTGTCAATAGTATAAATGTGCTCGACCGTGGCTCCAGGTAAATGAGCTAAGAAAAGAGCCTGAAGGTTTTTGAAAGCTGATTCTGCTTGGCTGTTGGTGAAATAAGCAGCATAACCTATTCCTTCATAGTATTCTGCCATAATAATTTCTCCATAAGATTTGCAAAGCTGGTAAAAGAGTTCAGAAGTGAAGCCCGGAACAAGATTGCAGACCTTCAAGATACGAGGAACAAATGGCAGAGTAGTAGAGCGGGGAATGAAAGGAAATGCGTGAACATTGTATTTATCAATCAAAGAAGTGTTTTCGCTGTTATCAGAAGATTTGGTATTGGAGATAGTATTACTGTTCATCGATGAAAGTACTGATCGTGTTCCCTGTTTGGTGGATGGCAAATCAGTAGGATCTTTAGTAAAAGATTTCTGCAAATCGTTTTCATTTATAGACTCGGGAGCTCTAACATTGATGTTGGATTTTTTGGCGTTATTCAAAAACTTGGAAAACAGTCCTTTCTTTTGATTTTCAGGCTCAAGAGACATGTCTAATTCAAAGCTGTTAGAGAAAGATTCAATAAAGAAAAGAATAAAAATAAGCAGTGTAAAAGCAAAGAAGACTTACTCGTCAAATAAATAGCAGCCTGTTCCAAGTCGTCTGTAATGCTAGAAGCTGAATTTCCTTCCACACGTTCTGGTGGAGATTGAAAAAGACTGTGAGGAAGAGCATAACCATAGTTTTCGAAGTCTTCATCATTGTCTAGTGTATTGGGAGCAGGTGAAGAGCTTCTAGATACATTATTAATATCGCTACTACTGTTCATGGCTTAAAATCAAGGACTTATTGGTTATAAATTTAAACACTGATTCAATATACAAAACCAATGTGATACAAAAAATATTACCAAAACAATAAATAAGTAAATCAAACAAAAAAGGATATTTTAAATATGAAGAATTCAAATATCGAATCAAAAACCAGTTTTCAAAAATAAAAATGTCAAAACGTCAACCAAAAGAGTCAAAAAACAAAAAGGATAGAGTTGAGAAAAAAGAAGGATTTTGTGTTCTGAGGGAAGGATTAATATTTATACCAGTTGTGGATTTAGCAGCAATTACATGTCTGATGAGATATTTAACATTTTCTACAACTACCCTTTCCCAAAAACAAACCAGCCTCATCGCTTAATATCGTCATATCATGTCAGTTGGGTATTGTTAAAACCACAATTTTTGAGTGATAATGTTCAAGCTTTTGAACTTGAATAGGCACTTTGAATAAATTAACAGTATTTTGTTGGAATGATTTTCAAAGGTATGACAGATAACTTCAGAACCTGGGGGGTTTTTTTTGTTTTTTGTTTTTTTGTCATCGTTAGTAATATGTTCAATACCTCAAAGCAAGAATGGGGTCATTGGATGACGTTTTCTGCTCAGCTTGCTAGTTGAACACTACTCATCACTAAATCACAAATGCAAATTTCAATTCATTTTCTAATGTGTTCATTTTTATATTAATTTTATTCAAAAATTACTCAATTATACGTCAAAAAAAATGACTCCAATAACCCAAAAAAAAAAAAAAAAAAAAAAAATGCAAGAGCGTGCTTCTATCAATTACTACTAAATTACATATTGAATAAGATCAAAGATTTTAAGAAGAAAACTTGACAGATCTGGACAAGTTTTTCTTGATACCAGTCTGTTCACCAGCGTAGGCAGAGGTGGGTTGACTGTAAACACGTCTGACAGACTTGAGTTTCTTCTGAGCTTCTTCATATCTGACTCTCTTCTTGACTCTCGAGTTTCTGTTTTCTTTCTTGGTCTTGCCTCCTGTCTTGATGCCCTTGTTTTTAAGAATTTGGTAAGTGATAGCACGTTTGCCGTCTTCACCAATCGTATCGTCTTCAAGCATTTTGTCAAGTTTGCCTTGTTTTCTTGCCTTTTCAGCCATGGCATGAGCGTCACGTTTGCTTTGCTTACGAGCAGCTGTTTGTTCCTTAACTTGGTTATAATATTCTTCAGCATCTTCGTCTTCCTTGCTCTTGGGTGCGTTCTTCTTTGTCCTTTGAGTCTTTTCGTTTTGACCACCATCTTCGCTATCACTGAACCGGTCAGCTTCGTCATTTTCGCTGTGTTTCAAACCACGTAATCTAGCCTCTTCAGCAAGACGGCGTTCACGCTCTGAAGCACGCTCCTTATATGGCAAGTCTGAGTCACCAGTGAGTTTGGCCATGTTCTTTTTCGACGCTTGGTCAATCTTGGATGTGTAGTAACGAAGGTTGCGCTTGCGCAGCATCTTATCGTCTAAATCAGCAAAATTCATGTCAGCACTTTCACCGTAATCATCAGTAGGGTTGTGTTTCTTTGACTTTTGTGACTTTTTGATAGAAAGATCGGCGATAGGAGCTTCAAGTTCAAGATCAGAATCGTAATCTTCGTCAGGAGCTCCAAGAGCTTCTTCTTCGTCCTCAGATTCTTCTTCATCCATTGAACCGTCTTGTTCAGCCTGTTCCTCGTCCGAATCAAAGAAATCGGCAAAAGCACCAGCATCTTCGTTTTCAGAATCTGAATCAGCGTTTTCTCTCTTTCTCTTGGAAACCGCAGACTTCTTTTGTGAAGAGTTAACTGCAGACTTAATAAGAGCGTCGGTATCAAAGATATCTTCTTCTTCTTCTGAAGATTCGTCGTCGCCCCTTTCGCTGAGAGTCTTGGTGGCCACGCCATCAACAGAAGACACTTCAAGATCATTGTCACTATCTTCATCATCGTCAATACCAACGAGTTTGACGTTTCTGACACTGTTCCAAAGCTCTCTGCATCTTAAAATACCTTCCATGACTGGATGCTCCTTCAAGTTGATCTTATCAGTTCCAGTAACGTTAGCAAGGAACAAGGCAAAATATGTTGAAAGAGAGCCAAGGTATGCAGATAAGGCGGCATGCTTAACCTTATTGACGCTGTGAATTTTTTTCTCAAGCTCGTTAGAATCATCTTCACCAGACTTGGCGTGTTGTTCGTATTCTGAAATTTCCTTCTTAATGCCAGCCAAAACCAATCCAAGATTAGACAACTCATTAGAAAGGGGTAACACTTCCGGGTACAAAGTTTCCAATAAGGTCATTCGTTCCTCAGAATTCAGTTTTTTGGGGTCTTTCGTGGGTAATGCTTCCAAAATCTTTTTCTTTGAAGAATCAACTTCGTCATCCTCGTCGTCATCAGTCGATTTTGACACCTTTTCGGAATTCTTTGCAGACTCTTCCCAAGCTTGGAAATCATCCTCTTCAAAGAAATCAGACCTCTTCATAGCTCCAAGCTTCTTTTTCTGTAATCTCATAGCTTCTTGTTCTTCCATCTTGGCGTCTTCCTCGTCTTCTGCTTCGTCAGCACCATAGTAGTTATTACGGGTAGTACCCCAGTCTTCAAGCTCATCGTCGTCAGCCTTTTCGTTGCCACCATAAATGTCTTCGTCGTCACTGATATCGGATGCCCGTTGAACACCCATAACCTCTTCGTCGCTCATTCCTGTGTCATCTTCGTATCTGCCGTATTTTGCGAACTTGGACTTGGAAGCTTGTGCTCGCATGTCGTTTTCGCGTGATGTGTGATAGCTTTCAACAGCATCAGGCTCCATGCCTAAATCGTTTTCAGGTTGTGCTGCTCTAGATCGTCGAGCCATTGTGGTTAAATTTGCTTAAAAAACTGTATATTATTGTTAGCAAAAAAAAAATATATATATATATAGCTTTATGTGTATTTCTCTTGAAGAAAAATATCAAATAAAGAGTTTTTTTTTGTGTATTAGCAAATAAATAAAAGTTGGTATATTAAGAAAAAGAAAACACCAGCCAAAGTTAGTTAAAAAAAAAAAAAATCTTTAAAAAATTTTCGAAAATGTCAGCGCGGCTGAAGTTTTAGTCACATGATTAATTTCTGAATGTGTTTGTATTTGTGATTAAAAGGTTGGTTTTTCGCGACTAGAACATTTGCATATGGCCTATATAAGCTAGTTAGTCGAGAATATGTTGGTTTTTTTTGTTGTTCTTTCACAGCTTTGACAAAATTTTTCGTTCTATTTTAGAATTTAGGATATATATAGTCAATGAAAAAGTAAATTACAAAAAACAGTTTGACAACAAAGGATTCAAAAGGCCAATCACATCAATCTAACACAAAACCTTCAAATCAAATATTTTGAGCTCTAGGTAAGTCTAATTTGCAACTATTTTTTTTCTTTTTTTCAAACTAATGAGAATACGAATCTTCTTCTTCTTTGGTAATCTGGGTTCCCTTAATGTTTTTAACAACATCCTCCACAAGGTCCTTAATGTATTCACTGTCTTTTTCCTTTCCAATGATACTGACAGTGTTAATTCCAGCGCTGAAATGTGGGTAGCTTCCAAGTTTTATACCCTTGCCGTTAACCTCCAATTGTTTTTTGGTCAAGTAAGGAGCCAGCTCTGATTCTCGCATGTGGGTTTTAACATAGAACCGAACATATTCATGTTTTGATAAACGTTCTTTGACGTACGGCAAGAGACCGTTCAACATGCGCTTAAACAGTTGGGGAATACCGGGGAAAATGTGCACTTTGTGGTTGATAGCCACAATTGGTACCCAAAGGGTCTCGTCAACATAAATGGTATCGACCGTGACACCCTTAGACATGTCGGAAACCGGGATTGTAGCCATACGAAGTTGAGCTGCATAAGCTTCCTCGCTCTTCGGTTTGCCACTACCATACTTGGCCATCTTTTGTTTAAGGATCGGGTCAATTGCAACAGGAACATCAAAAGCTTTGCCAATGGCTTCATAAGTAATATCGTCGTGTGTAGGGCCAATGCCTCCGGTGGTAATAATGAAATCATACTTTTTTGTCAATCGCTGTAGCGTCTCCACGATTTCGGCTTCATCGTCGGCAACAACAGTGATATTTCGCAAATCAATGTTGTTATTGAAGCAAAACTGAGCAAAGTAATTCGAGTTGGTATCCTTGATCTTGCCGTTCAAGACTTCGTCACCTATGATAAGAGCAGCAGCTGTGGTAATGGGATGTGCCTTCATTTTCTGAATATAGGTATGAATGGGTGTTAATTGATTTCTTAGAGCCAAGCTTCGACGAAGTACAGAAGTAGTATAATTTGAAGTGAGGTTTGAAGAAACTGGAAAACGGGATGCCATTTATTTACCTTTTATATAAGCCTATTGTAGCTCTTTTTATCCTTTTGTTATATTTGCTTATGCCTTCGAGCTCTGATTGGTAAATATCTGAGTGGAGCACAAGAAGTAACTTTACTTAAGACCTGACGAGATATAAGCATCCGCCAGAAACGTGATGATAGTGTGACCAGATATTTGGTAGGCGGAACAGCGTTTATCACCCTTCAAATATACTCAGCCGCATGTTAGTAGAGAGGTATCTCAAGAAGGAGTATATGTCATCACAGTTACTTTCTGATCTAAAACACTGTTGCGTATTTATCAGTATGGTCTTTTTAAAAACAAACGGTTGTTTGAGGAACACACCACTTTGAAGATTCCATCATCTCCACACCGCACAACTTAAGTACACCTTTTCATTTCACGACAGTCGGTGTACCCAAGGTATCCCATCTTTTTTATTATAATACGGTTATCAGATATCACTGAATATTCAACAATAAGAAACACAATTGAAGATTACATTTTAAACCCGTGAAATAGCCTTGATAGAAACGGGGTTGTATTTTTATTTTTATTCGTTCTCGTGTTTCAGTAGCATGAGTTCATCCCGACATTCCAAAGACTTTTCTAAAATGCCATCATCATCAGCAGCAGCATCAGGGCGTGTCCGCAAAAGTTCCTCTGCCAAAGGCCTTTCTATAGGCAGTAAGATGAAAATCCTAGAGTATGTTGACGAGTGTGTCCGTATGAATGGCAAAAAGCCTACATACAGCACCATTATCCGCTGGTTTCACGAGAACTTTGACCGTAAGATTGGACAAGGCACTGTAACGAGACTTTTCCAAAATGAAGAACAAATTCGTGAGCTGGCCAGTCGAGACGGAGGTACCGAGATTATTCGTAACAAAGGCGCGATGTTTCCAGAACTTGAACGGGTTTTGGAATTGCGCATTCAAGAAGCTGAGCAAAATGACGTGGTAATTCGAAGACAAACTATTCGGAATATGGCGATCGAGGTATTTGAAGAGCTCAAGCAAAAGGGCTTTTATCCAAGATCAACTATGAATTTTAGTAATGGGTGGCTAGAGAATTTCAGAGAGCGACGCGAAGCGTTTTTTCGACAAAAACGACTTGCAGATGGCAGAGACTCCAAGGGTGAAGGTCAGGAGGGGCACAACACACATACAATTCCAGACCTTTTAAACCCACAAAACGAGCCTGGGGACATGTCTGCATCTCAAATGGTCAATCGGTTTCGGTTGGAGTTGGCGTCTGGAAATTACAATTCGCATTCAGAAAGCACTGAAAACTCAATTCACCAAGGTCAGTCTGTGATTGATCAAAACTCCACCGCGTCGCCTGATGAGGCGGTCACAGTTGATCCAAATGATATGGTCCAACGATTTGCCATGAACTTTCCTGATCATGATTCTACAGCTGGTACCGAGCTGGCAACTAGTCATCAACAACATACATCACAGCACACCCAAGGACAACTTCAGCATCCTCAAATTCACCAACAACAACAACAACAACAGCATACTCATCAGCAGCATTTCGCAGCTCAACAGCAACAACAGCGTGTCTCTTCATTGTTACCTGATCGAAACACTAACGCTAGGCAAGATGAGCATCAAGCTCAAATTCAAATGCAAAAACTTGCTGCCGACACTGCGGCAAGAGCTGCTGCAGCTACTGCTAATACCAATCAAGCTTCTGCAGACGACATTAATGTTATGAATGAAACTCAATATCGTCACCAACAACAACTACGACAACAGCAGCACCATCAACTTCCTCATCTCCAGCAGCAGCATCAACAACAACAGCAGCAGCAGCAACAACAACAACAACACCAACAACAACAGCATCAACAACCTCAACAAGAACAACCCGAGCAGCAGGCTTTAAAACACTCTGGCCAGTTACAGTCTCAACAACAACAGCAGCAGCAGTCAAATCAACAACAACAACAACTTATTCTCACTGAAAACGAAGACCCCAAAATGATGATGAGTTGTGCAACATCTTCATCAGACGTAGGTATCAAAATGGCTACCGAGATGATGAAGCAGGTCGTCATGTCGTTGATGGAGTTGGAATTGGAAGGTCGAACAGGACATTTGGATCATTTTTCGGCATCTATGGATCAAGCAAAGCTTTTGTATAAACGTTTAAAGTCGTACTCTGAAAAGCTTTCTTGATGGTGCTTATTTTCTGTTATGGGTTTTTTTATTCTGTATTGTTTTGCTTTGTTTTCTTTTTTTTATATATAAATCACTATTGTTTTTTCTGTTTCGTTTTGTTTTCTATAGTTTTTTTTTTTTTTTTTTTTTTTGTTTTTTTTTTTTTTTTTTTTTTTTTTTTTTTTTTTTTTTTTTTTTTTTTTTTTTTTTTTTTTTTTTTTTTTTTTTTTTTTTTTTTTTATATTGGCATTGCTTTAGTTGTTTTCGTTTGTTATGTTTTTATTTGAACGTTTTTATATATATAAATATTTAAAGTATTCTTTTCAAGTATATTTGTATTTGATTCCACGATAAAAAGGTAGATGGTGAATAATTATTGTGCTAAGCGGTGTCAAGCCTATAAATATATTCCCATTGTGATCGACTGGTTTGAAGAATACTATATATGTGTACACCTCATGTTCCTACAATGACGGACGAAACCTAGACTTTAGAGACTAGTTCGAAGAATGAAAGTTCAATGAAAAGAGTAATGGTGATTCACCTTTGACGGTGGGTTTTTTTTTCTCATAGAAAAATTCGTAAGCTATCTAAAGAAGTATTTATTAAAGCAGCTTTGATTTTGATTTGATTTGATTTTATTATTTATAGACGTGACTACCTACTGGCTCTATGACAAGTACTGTCATAGAATGTGCTACACAATTACTACATAACACCAAATAGACAGGTCTTTTCCTTAGCAATTTCATAACACCAAATGTAAACTCATTAGTGGTACTTCCTGGCTTTTCGTACTTTCCTGATTTTCGTGAATTTT
>JAKTYL010000163.1:0-41740 GCA_030578715.1 Magnusiomyces tetraspermus
ATAATAATTTTGAAATTAATATTCAGTCTATTTCAAAACATCACTGATTTTTTCTTCAACTATTCTCTGTTTCTAACTTTTGATACATTTTTGGTGGCTGTCACATCCTGGCCTTGTTTTCTATACTTCACCCCGGCTTCTTCTCCTACTACTACTACGACTACTACTTCTCCCCGTCTTTTTTTTTTTTTTTTTTTTTTTGAAAAACGCGTAGCTGATTTCTTTAAAACTGACAATGCCACCAGCAACGCCAACTAACGGCGTCAACGGCCCTCAGTATGACAGCAAAGGCTCAGAAAGCATGTCATTACCGCCATCTCTGCTGCGGCAGAATGGGCTTATGGCTAACCCGCAAATAAACACCCAGATCAATGCTCCGGTACACCAACAACTCAGTAACCAACCTGGATACCCGGTACTTCCTTCGATAAACGCTAACCATCCACAGCACCCGCAACATCCCGTGTATCCGCGATACCATAACCACTTGCACATTAACACCGACAGTGGTGGCCAGAATGCTGGTCATGGCCAGAACCTGACACCTACTAATCATAATCCCCCGCAGTACAATCCCAGCCATAACATGGGTCCAGCGAATATGCCTAACATCCTGCCCATGCCTAATATGCCCCTTATACCCAACATGTCCAGCATGCCTAATATGCCTAACATGTCTCCAGTATCTACAATATCCCCGGTCTCTGCCATTCCCAACATGTCCAATATGTCCAATATGGCCAACGTCTCTCCAGTATCTGCAATGTCTCCAATGCCTAATATCCCTCATATTCAAAGCATGCCAAACGGGCCTAATATACCAAACGTGCCCAACGTGCCAAATATACCAAATATACCAAATATGCCGACAATTGGAAGCAGTAGCACTCAGTTGCCTCCAATCAACTTGAACATAGAACACCATCAGAATCAGCATCAGTATTATCGCCAGCAAACTCAAAACACTAACCAAATTCCAAATCAAAACTCAAATCAAATCCAGAGTCCGAGTCAGCAATTGGAATCCAACATACCCCAAGCCTCGCCTGTCGAATCTACTACTACTACTGCTGCTGCTGCTGCTGCTGGTAGTCGATCATCACCTACAAATGGTTCAAGTACTATTGCTCCAACTACATCTTCCAACCCTTCTCACCCTCCGACTACAACCACATCAGCCCCAATCATGACTCCAACCTCAACCTCAACTTCAACTCCCACCACATCAACCTCAACATCTTCCGCCACCAAAAAACCCAAAAAACGACGCTCGCTGTCCTGCACAACCTGCCGCAAACTCAAGACGCGGTGCGACTACGATGCCACTCAGGGAAAATGTCACCGGTGCTTCATGTTACGGTTGGAGTGCTCGTTGACGAGCGAGACTGCTGCTGCAAAGGGAGTACAGCATTATACGAAAAAGAGAAAGGTCGCTGGGTTTGGTGGAAGTAATGGAAGTGGCAGCGACGTAAATGTAAATGAGAGTGCTGGAGGAACTGTGGGTGGCTATGGCGCGAGCAATGGAGGTGAGCATGAGGAGCATGGCCAAGAAAAAGATATCCATAACGATAATGATACCAATTCCAATAGTAATGGAAAAGAAAAAGATAACCCTAGTCTCAATGAAACTGGTTATCATTCGAGTTACCCCAATTCCAACCCTAGCATGAATCCCCACCCAGTCCCCATTTCCAATCCAAATCCAAGTTCTATCCCCAAATCCTTTTTTTCTCAACTTTCGTTAAATCTAAAGTCCCATACCGATACACTACACAAAGATGTTGCCTCCAAGATTGCACATTTAGACACAAAACTGGAAACCGTAGGAACAGAAGTTGCGAAAATGCAAACGATGCGCCAGAAAATAGAGAACTTGGAGAAAACGCTGGATGGAATTAAGGAGCTGTTGTTAGTAGCCACGTCTGGCGCTGGCTTGAGGAATATGCAGGATAGTTATGCTGACGATAAGATTGGCAGTTTGGATAAGTGCGATAATAATTCCAAGTGTGAAAGTGAATCAACTCCGTCTTTACCAGATATCAAACCAAATGACAAGATCAATACAATCAGCAGAACCAACATTTTTGACATACCCAACGCGTTTGACATGTCCAAACTTTGCGAATCAAGCATTTCGCCTTTACAAGTTATCCGTGCCATTGACTATAAACTTTTCGAGCGCATAAACTTTTACGATATCCTCAAAACCGATAAAATCAGTCAAGAGCTTGAAATCATGCTTATGACATTTCCGCTAGGCGAAGGAGACCGTCTGGCAACAAAGTTTTTGAATACTTGTCAACCCTTTATTATTTCGGAACCTAAAAACAAAAACAATTATGACAGCGTAGAGGATTCAATACACACAAATGCAAAAGAAAATGAAACTGGTGCACCAGCTCATAACTATACCTTTGATGAATATACAGCCATTGATATCAATACCAAAAAAACAAACGTTTTGCTTTACGCAATCCTCGTTCTCCAAGGCATGCGAATCGACGAGTTGTCGACCCACGACATGCTGCAGCCTCTTTTGTTTGACAAAGTCAAGCTCATGATTGGAACAGCGCTACTCACCAGCCCGCTATACATAGACGACGTGGAAGCGTTGCTGTACATGGCCCAATTCAACGCGGCACGCAAACCGAAACAGCCAATCTTCGATTCGTGGCTGCTTTCGTCGTACGCCATTAATCAGTTCATTCAAAGCTTTGATTTTGGGGAAATTGCAAAAGTGTTGCAAACTGCGAAATTAAGAAACGAGAAAAAGGATGATAACCATAACGACGCCAATGGCAATGAAAATACTGATTCATCACGGCTTAAAACTAAAAGCCAAGGCAAAAATAACGATTCATCAAGTAATTCGAAAAAAGATTCCGATACCAGTAATATTAATATCCTTCCGTCTTTATCCCACAAACTTCAAGAAAAAAAGCATTTACTCAAAGTCTTTATCCATCTCTGCGTGACAAACCTGCAATACGCAGTCTCGACGTTTCGCAAGTTCTCGGTTCCCAGCTTTTACTTGGAAATGATGCTGGTGCCGAATAATGTTGTGAATGAGCACTTGAAAAATGAGGAACCGTTTGCATTGGCAGAACTAGAGTTGTATTATACATTTGAGAAAGATTCGAATGTGACAAGAAGTGAAGATGGCGTGAATAGGGAAGGATTACTTGGGTGGTTTGAAAAGTATCAACATTTGATCAACAGAAGCAAAGAAAAGGAAAACACTAGTTTTACCAAAAGTCTCAACATTGCTGACAATGATACGACTGCCACCCTTCTAGCTGCTACCGCTAGCAACTCCAGTTTTGAGGATGAGAACAGGAACGTTCAGACAGGGTCTAAGAGACAAAGAGATTCGCTTCAGTATCCTAATCAAGAAAGTTTAAACACTGCTGAAAAAGCTAATAAAAGAGGAAGGCCCGGCAAATCCTCGAAAAATGCAGCAGTAGGAGCAGCAAAAGTTGTTGATAATAATGTCAATACCCTTTCTAATGAAAGTTTCAGTGAAGATATCAGTCCGAATGACAAGTTGGATGCCAGCAAAACTTCTGATACAAGTACAACTTATACATGTCCTAGATATGGAGTAGGGACTGTCAATGGGTTTAGATCTAATTTGTTGTATATTGGATATGTGTACTGTCAACTGATCTTGGTTCGCAAAAAGTTGTACGACGTTACAAACCAAAACCCCAATCAAGCATCGAACCAAAGCACAAGCCAAAGCGATAATCTGGGATTCAATCTAGGGTTTGGTCAAAGCGTAGATCCGAGCACTATTCAAGATCCTAAACTTTTTGCTTCTCTTAAAGCGCAAGCTATTCAACACTCTACCACAATCTTGTCTGTGTTTTTGGAAATTACACAAGCCCAAATTCTCTCAATGCCCAACTATCCGTTATGCGTGTTGTTATATGCTATCATGACGTTGTGCGAGTTTGTTGACACAATCCAGCTACCACTATTTGCAAATCACGCGCAAAACCGAAATCGTGCTCGATCCTCAACTCAAACAAGTTTTGAAAAAATAAGCCTAGAAGAGGCAGAAGCAACACCAGAAGCGTTTGCACTAATTGTCAAAGTCTACTGGCGTTTGTACCATTTAGGACTCAAGCAGCGAGATGTTATAAACTCAATTGCTGGGATCATAAAGTTGCTTGTTCAGAATGCGACTAGCAAGCCAATTGATTTGGTGTCTGGAGATGGAGTGTCAAATAGGGGTGGGCCGTCAAATTGTGTTGGTCAAATCGGGAACAACAATGCTAATACTACCGACAATATTGATAGCCTTAACAGTATCAACGTCAATGTCAATGTTAACCCTAATGTTGATGTGAATATGAATGCGAGCGTCAATGGCATTACGGGTGTTGAAGCTCAATTGATGAGCCAGCCTCAATTATACTACCCCCGACCGATTTCGCAGGTTCCTAATGCTGTAAATCATCATGGCTTGCAAACTGCAAAAGCCTTGGGCATTTTTTCAGGTACTCCTGGCGACAAAGGAGGTTCTAGCATCAACCAACTGGAAAGTGTTGACAATGTTGCTAGCGTTTCCGTAGATCCGCTTGGAGAAACAGAGGGTATAAGCTATAGCACATCAGGATTGGGGGTTTCTAGGGTCGCTTTTCCAGACATTTCGCAGTACAGCACTTTGGACGATTACCTTGAAGGCATGATTTCGTATGTATCTACTGTTCGAAATTCAGTTTCAACGTGAAATTTCTGATCTATGAACAATAGAAAATAAAAATTATCAAACAGGAAATATGACAAAAGTTGCTACCCATTTTCCGTACCCCCTAAAAAAAAACAATATTTAAGTGAATTCGAACTTGAGTCCATTTGCAGAATCTTTAAACAAACATCGTAATTCAACCAGTATTATTATAATATAAAATCTGCTTTTCCTTTCCCACAGGCGGTTTTCCCTTGGCAGTGAAATGTTTCCTCTTCTATGATAAATAAAACTACTATATATTATTACAGGGCCTGCTTGTAAACGAAAGCGTAGGACTAGGATCCAATCAACTTTGAGGGGAATGAATAGTTGTATTTATTTATAGCTAAGAGAATTGGCTTAGTAGGCGTGTGAAGCACTTTAGTAGATAACTGCTTATTGTATTTTCGGGTATTCTTCAACATATTTTAGGTCTAATACGATGCTGTCCACTCAACAAAGATGTGCTTAAAGTATTGAAAAAAAAATGAATAAAGCCCATATTCCGAAAGAAAGGATTTTTGCTTCTAGAGGATTCCGAACATGGAGTATACACTCTTGTATTTTTTTTCACAATTGTTCGATGAGATAAGGAAGAGAGTTGAAGTTGCTTTTCATAGTAGGAAACTTATAGGCAATAAAACGAAGAAAACGAGGTATATGTAGTTTATAATCGTGCCTATCTCTATTTTTATGGTCCATAGAGTAATTTCATGCTGTATCAGACACGATATTAGGAGGCTTTTTGCGTACCATTGGGGTGTGTTTGAGGTGAATAATTCCAATAGTCTTAGGCTGACCAATGACCAGCCTGTTCTAGAGCGCAATTGTGATCGGCCTATTATATTATTTCATGTTTGAACTTATCCTTTATAAGGAAGGCGCCTTTCTTCTACTTATCGCCATTTGCCAAAATGCCATTCAAAACTGTTGAAACCCTCCCCGAGTTTAAATCAGAAATTTCGCGTTAAGTTCTAACTGTTGTAAGTTCTGAATCTAAAACTTCCTTTATGTGCAAAGGAGCTTATCCAGCCACCTCTCTTCTTCCTGACCATTTTCCACAGGCCAACTTCATCAAGGTCGATGTCGATGAGTCCTTTTAGCATTGCTAATGAGTACGAACTCGCCAACTTGCCCCATTTTTTTTTTTTTTTCAAAAAACGGCTCACTGATTGATAGAATGTCCGGCCTTCAATTTCAGAAGGTCAGAGATATCATTGTTGCCAATCTTTGAAGCGTAAACTCTTTTTTGACGAATGGCAACGCAAACAAAAAAAACCTTACAAATACAAATACACTTATGAATACATAATAAATATTATTCACTATTTCATAGACCAAAAAGTTTGAGTGAAAGCGTATGCAATTGCGCTTTTTTTATTTTTGTTATGATCATCGGCATGCTTATAAATGCTAATTACGTCTATTTTTCATTTGTGTTTTCCGTGTTTTTTTTTTTTTTTTTTTTTTTTTTTTTTTTTTTTTTTTTTTTTTTTTTTTTTTTTTTTTTTTTTTTTTTTTTTTTTTTTTTTTTTTTTTTTTTTTTTTTTTGTTATTCTATTTCATTATTTTGTTCATCGGTTTCCTAAACTGTTGACAAAAATGTCTTTCCTCTTTTTGAATTTTTTTTTTTCGTATCATCGTTTCAAGTTGTGACATTAGTTGGATTAATAACAAAATGATTATCTTTTTTGAAGCTTTGTAAATCACAATTGTTAGTAGCTCGAAAATGTAATTGCTCTTGGATTAACGGATTCAAATATATTATTTGTAAACATTCATTTATTGTGAAGCAACAAAAAACGTAGTGAAACCGAGTGTTGTATAGCTTTATCTTCACAGGAGCTGTCAAATACATGACGTTTTTCCAATGTTAATGAATTGGGAAAGCTTGAATCTCTGCCGGAAAAAGAAAACTTGAGAATCAGACAACGATGGTGTCATCTTTGTTGATATTTTGAGATCAATGAACCCAAAACAAATCGGTTAATGATTGGGATTGACCTTATGACGAGATTTTTTTGTTTTTTTTTTCCAAAAAGTAAGTGTGATAAATGTTAACTTGAGGAAGAACTCGAAATACTTAAAACCCAATTAAAAACAGTAACCAATCTTACTTCAAGTGTTCCAAAATGAGTAGAGTTCCTTAATTCAGGATATGCAATTGATGAAATGTTTCTTGGTTATATAACTCTAAATTTGAACTTGAAATCTATCAATTCAATCATCTCTCTCCTACGACTTGGCTGATATGGTTGTACTTTGTTCGCAAATTTACTTCGAGTTGGTATTTAGCAATATCACGCTGTTTCGTAGTTAGTGAAAAAAAAAAAAAAAAAAAAAAAAAATAGCAATATGCCTTTTTTCAAGCTTTCTGCTGAAACCAGACAGGCTTAATGACTTAACAAGTCCGCGTATGCGCTGAAGTCAAACTTCATGTTGAGTCTTTTGAAAAAGTTACATATTTTTACTTCATTTTTTAACCTGGTCTTCGTCAAAGTTGAAACAATTATTAATATATTTACAAAGGTTTATTATTTATGTATTTTTATCTATCGTTTTTTTTTTTTTCCTTCTTCAACAATATACACACAAGGTTTTTCCTTTAACCCATAATTTTTCATTTGTTGTTTATTTTTCTTCAGCCTTTTCACCCTCTTCCTGAGCTTGCTTAAACTTGGCGCCGCTGACTTCCTTGACCTTTTGAGTGTTTCTCAAAATACCTTGAGCAACAAGCTCGACGTACCGCGCAAGCTCGAGCTTGAGTCCAAATGTTTGAAAAGCGGTTGCAATCTCGGCAACAAGGCCATCGAGTTTAGCAGTATCGACAGAGAACTTGGAAGACAAAAGGGCTGAGTCGGTAGCAGCGACGGCAGCAAGACCTTGTTGACCAAGAAGGTAGTCGGTGTACTTGAAACGGATACCGTGGCCAAGAGCAGCTTTCTTGAGTTGGGTTTTGCTCGGTTGCTGGGTAGTTTCGATATTGGTATTAACTTGTTGAGCTTGTTCTTGTTCAATGAGACGGGCAACTGAACTCAAGTATGGAGAAATAAGAGCACGTGCATCTTCTTGTTTTTCCAAAAGTCCAAACTGAGTTGCAAGACCGTAAACCATGATCAAGTTAGCTTGTAAGTCATCTTGAAGTGAGGCAGAGGCGTCAACAGCCTTCTGTTGTTGCTGCCTTTTCAATAAGGCATTGTGAATTTTGTGCCATAACTTAACAAGTTCTTTAGCTCCAGCTTCCTTCTTTTCCAAAGTAGCGGCACGGACAGCGTAAAGACGAAGAGCTTCACGAGCAACTTCAATGTTCAAAAGCTGAGGTTGGGCAGCCAAAAGCTTATCAAACACGTAGTCCATAACCTGGTACAAAGCTCCAGATTTGGCTCCGACAGTCAACAATGCGCATACGTGGTTGGAATTCAATTGAGATGGGTAATATCTAGAATAAACATTCATTTTAGAAATAACAGTGGATATGTTCTGTTCCTCAACGGCTTCAGTAGTGGTATAAGCATTTCTAATGAGTTTCAACAAAATCTTGCTGTTGGGCTTGCCTTTAATGACTTCAGACTCCAAAATACGGTTGCCAGCCTTGTCGGTGACCTCGATCTGGGGCAAAAGTCGGGCATTCTTTGGTCGGAAGACGTATGGTCGTGAAGATGCAGGAATTTCCAATGGTCGCAGTCTGTGATTGAGCTCATCAAGGGTTTTGGAAAACTCTTCGGATCGGGTAGTGGAGTCGATGGGAAGATTGGCGAATTGATGAGATGAAAGAGCGGTATATGACGGGGGTGTAGGAAGGGTGTAAGATGATGCAGTTGAATAGCATGCAAGGCTTGCTGATGAAGAAGCAGCACCGGCTCTAAGAGCCGCTTTTGAAAAAGAAGAGCTCAAGCGAAGCATGATAAATGTCGATATGGATGAAGCTGAGATAATGGAGCTGGTGGTTTGAAAACAAAAAGTTTTTCATGTTGAAAAATTACTTGTGATTGGGCAGGTAAGGTAATGTGAACATCACGTGAGTATATATATAAGTGCTAATTGTCAATCATAAGAAATGACGCAAATTGTATGTAAAAAAGTTGAAAATTGGCAGCCCGGTGGTCTGCCTGGTTATAACAACCGACTGAATCCATCTGCTCTCCCGGTAGACTGGGATTCGATTCCCTGGTCGGACTTCTTCTACCGGTAAGAGCACTGTGTCAAAAATTGGGCCATGACGTGTAACGCGGCTCGGGTTAGGACTCTGAAAAGTTCAAAGTTCGGGTATCGATCGTATCGGTCTTCACTCCCACCAGCGACCGAACAAAGCATGGTGAAAATCCATACCAACGAAAAACAGGCAACGACAGGTGGGTGCACATGTCACGACCAAAGACCGTGTTCATATCGTGATACTCAGTAATTCTGTAGTACAACTGCTCCGAGCGACACTAAGGTAGTTTCATAGTCTATAAAAAAACAAAAAATTAAAAATTGGCATTCGAGCCGAGAACATGCTCACGGCTGAAAAAATTGTTTACAAGTTTTATAGTAGAGCGATAGAGTTGGAATTCAGTTGTACAAGAATTATTTCAAATGAGAGTTACGTTACATCCAGGCTGATTATTTGCAAAGAAAAAAAATAAATGAGTAAATAATATTTGAATGCTCGAGCAGGATGATTTGGATCGATCGAGCTATCCGGTTTAAGCATATTAAACAGAAAACGTGCTGAAAAGCTTCAAGGTTGAAAAAAAAAAAAAAAAAAAAAAAAGAGTGAGGAAAACAGTTGTAAACAGTGAATCAATGTATTTTCAAAGTAGCATAGGTCAATAATGTGGTGGCACATTTATTCTATAAACTATTCTGTAACTAATATCGTTTATGGTTTATAGCTTTGTTTACATTTATATCCACTAAAGTCTCACAATTTCACCTTCGATCAGAGACAAAAACATCTTATCTGTGAATTATACATTCTACTGATGAAGTAAGGAATGTTTCAAGTGCTGCTTTTATATTTTTCTTATCATTATATGTGTAGTTAATATATATATTTTTTGAGTTGGTATGCGAATTCTCAAGTTGAAATGCAGTGAACAAGTTGGTAGTCGGCATGTTCCTGAATTCAGGCACATTCTTGGATTGAGACATTGATTATTATTTGACATCACTTGATATTATTAATTAACCATGTTGTTTGACTTTGTTTATGTTAATTTCCATTTATTTAAATACCCCAGGTTATACCTGTCAAAAGATTATTTGAGGGTTTCTTTTTTTATACTGGCTATTAATTTTTAATTGACTTTGATAATCATCGTTTCCAATGACGACTCTCGATGCAGGACCTACTTCAGTTGCAAACTTTATTGAATCGGTACATAGATCACTGAAGCCGTCACGAGATAAGCACATGCAGGGCAAGGGCGCGACCAAGAAGCAGGGCAAGGGCAAAAATCGAGGTAAGGGTAGGACTATTAATAGGTTTTTACCCAAACCCACAAGTAGCCCTGTCCGGACCCTGCATCCATCGGGCCAACAAGAAAAATTTTGGTGCGCAGCAGAAGCAGCATCATCAGCATCAGCATCAGCATCAACAACATCACCATTTTCGTTTTCTTCAGCACCGGCTCTTCCGCCTGTTCAAACCCACGCTGATTACCTTGACTTGACTAATCTTTTTGATTTCTGCGACACAATGGAAAGTAGCAGCAGTGGTAGTACTAACAATAATAATATTGATAGTAACAACAACAACAGTACGTATCAATACCCGGATCCGGGCCATTCAGGCGAGGCAAGAAACACCCGAGATCTTGCGAAACTAGATACACGACATGGGGTACGTGAGGGTGAAGGATTGGGATTACCAGACTACTCGTCATATACAAACCAGAACTACGACGACGACGACGATGACGGAGAATTTTCAATTCAGCCATCACCAATCGAGCATCATCAAGCTCCACCGGGCCGTTACTCAATGGGCCATCACAGTTCGGGCAGTGGTGATTCGGGTATCCACGAACAAGATCACGACTCGGCTCGCTCACAGTTATATTCTGCCTCCTTCACTCCTCCTCAAGAAAACATCACTACGTTTTCCAAACAGAGCCAGTCCACCGTGTCCAAAGTCAAATCCATGTTTCCAGGCTACTCATCATACCAATCACTAGGCAAGACTTCACCTTCGCCTCAGAATTCGCCTTTTCAGCATTCAAACAGCAGCGCGTTTTCCTTTGAAGACCAGGTTGCAGCTCCTTCGGCGGTTAATTCCAGTTTCAACTTGCTGAGTACTAATCATAACAGTAATAATAATCACTTTAATAGTAACAGTAACTATAGTAGTAATCGCCGCAGTGCTAGTAAAAATAGCGATGATAGTAACAACAACATTAATGATGACTTGCCTTTTTCAAACCAAAAACCTGTACAACATTTCCCCGAAATTGGTGTTGCGTCAACTTATAAAGCCCAAATCACACCTGTCCGAAATGAACATCAACTACAAAGTAACACTATTCGCCATAACAACAATACTAATAATAGCCCTCATCTAAACAACACGTCACCACTCTTACACTCAAACCATTCTTTTGGCACTCACAACACTCGTTCTTCTGAACGTGACCAACTGTTGATGCAAACTGGCAATGATGACGACGCGTTGGACTTTGTTCCTAACATGCGACCTCACATTGATCCTGTCGGGTCCCGTCTGAGGTCCGAAGCTCCAACCTCTTCTTTGATGATGACCAAAAGCGAGTACGAGCAGTACAAAAAAGACGTGAATACCAAGGGAAAAAAGGTTGATAAATCCACAATCAAGTCTGTCACAGGTAAAGGCAAAAAAGAAGGTGAGGAAGAAGATGATGACGATGATGATGATGACGACGAAGAAGAAGACGAGACTCATATTCCTCTTGATGATGAAGAGAGTAAAAGACAAAATATCCGAATGAGACTTCGTCAAGATGCTCATCTAGCTGTTTATCGTCAAAAAATGACTAAAGTTACTGGCTCTCAGCTTGGATTGACTGCTCCAGGAACATTTTCTAATTCAAACCTTTTAAGCGCTTCTGGATTGAATTCTGACGACTCTGAAGATGACGAATACGACGATGTTCCACTTGGAATTCTCAAGGCTCACGGATTTCCTACGTCTGCTGCAAAAATTAACAAGACTTCTTCACAACCTAATCTCACAACTCTGAACCGACCAATGACGCCTGGAAACCATGGAATTCCTAGAACTCCTGGCACCCCAGGCACTCCCGGTACGCCAGGTCTCATTGTGGACCTTGCTACGCCTTCATTTGGTCATCTTGCCGTTCCAGGAAACGACGCTCATTCCATTAGATCATTTGGATCTCCAGCTAGACCTGGTACGCCTGGTGGCATTACCCCTGGCTCTGCCCCAGGCGGAGTCGAAGAAGGCTATTTAGCAATGCGTAACCCATCCAACTTGCCTGGTCTATTTGGAGGAAACGTGCCGATGAACCGCGGGCTTATTGGTGAAATTGCAAAAGAAGAAGAGGCCAAGTTACGACGCAAATCTCAAATGAATAACCTTGCTCGTGATCGAACAAATACCCTGATTGATCAAATAGAAACTGCTTCGATCTATAACCAAGATAATGTTCAAAACGGTGCACAGCAAAATGCAAATACCCTTGGAGCTGCTGCTGGTGGAGGAGAAATTCAGAATCAATTGTCACAGATGATGCAATTGCAAACACAGATTCTTCAGCAGATGCAGATCCAGCAAGCTCACCAGTCAATGCCCCTCAACTCTTCAACTGGAATGAATGGCTTCCCAAGCCCTATACCCTTTGGTAATACACCTTCCACCATCAACCCAGTTTCACACAAGGCTTGGAGTTCTTTTGATATGATGTCTAGTGGCACTGGCGCCAACTTTTTGCGTCCTACACCCAACAATGGTGCTCCTTCTATTCGTTCTTATACACCTTCAATCAACGGAAGTATTCGTACCACCAATAACGACCAACATAGACAATCCAAACAACCAATACAGTACCAACAATCTCAACAATTGCAACAACCTAAATTCCAACACAAGCATTCGTACAGTAGCGCTACCACGTCTGCGTTTCCTCATGGACGTGGCGGAGCCGCACTCAGTGCGTACCAACCTGTCCAGCCACCTGTTCAAGCACAGCAGTACCATGCCCAACAAGCACAACAAGCCCAGCAACAGTTGCAAAAGGCAGCAGCAGGATTGCCGCAAGGATTACAAGCTCCTCCTACACATGGTCAGCAACCAAGTCAACATCGACATACGTATTCTAATGATATCAATTTACAAACTCCCGGTAGTGCATCTAAACCGGGAGAAGGCCAAGGAGCAGGAGAAGGCGAATATGGAAATGACAATGAAGAAGATGATGATGACGAAGAAGATGAAGCTGGATGGAGAGAGATGGAGAATAAGAGAAAGACATTGAAGGATATGTGGAAAAAGGCACCATAAGAGAATGACCAAAAGTAATTGCTTTTAAACAAAACGAAACAAAGCAAAGCAAACTAACATATGAAATAGATGGTTGAACGAAAGAAAGAAACTACAGTTACAACACATACAGTTATCAGTTGGATTTTACGTACATATAAGAAAAGAAATGTAACAAAAAAAAAAAAAAAAAAGATAATCAAGGAAACAAAAAATGTTATACAAATAGATTTTCCAAAAAAAAAGAAAAAAACCAAAGATGAAAAAGAAAGCAAACAAAAACAAATAAGTTTTAGTTGTATCATCAAAAGAACTCTCTTGTATTTGTGTATTTGTATAGTTTTTTCTTTATTTTATTGAATCTAGTTGTTATTTAGCTAGCTAGTGTTACTATTATTATTACTATCGCTTGCATCATTATTTTAAATATGATTTACAGTTACTATTACTATTATTACTATTAATATTATTATTATCATAAATGTTTACATATTATATACTTGTTTAAATAAAAAAAATCAAAATCAATAAAGAAAAAAAAAGTAGAATAGAGAAATTAATAGATAAAAAATAAAAAGATAAGTGTCTACAAAATAATCTATCAAGGCCAAAATCATTTTCGGAAAAAACATGTCAATCAAGGTATCCACAATTCAAAGTCCGCTAACCAAGATAATCAAAAATTTTTAATTTTCAATTTTCAAATGTTTATGATTTGGATTTGAAAAAGTTCCTGAAAGCCTTTTTGAGCGAGAACTTTGACTTTTTGGCAGGAGCTGGGGTAGCGACTTCTGGCTCAGGGGCTTGCTCAGTAGCAGCTGCAACAGGAGCAGAAGAATTATCAGCATCATTGGTAATAGTAGCAGCAGCAGTAGTGGCATTAAGATCCTGTGCAGGTTCAGAGTTGGCAATCTCAGCAACAGCGGCAACATTTTTAGCATCACCTTCCATTTCGGCAACATCACCCTCAACAGTAGCGTTGGTAGCAGCACTCTCAACATTAGCATTTTCAGTAACATCGACGTTGCTGTTGCTGTTGTTATTGGGCGAAATAAGGTTGGTAAGTGAGCGCGAAGCATTCCTGCTGTGTGATCTGGAAACGCCTACGATGCCGGTGCAAGTTGTGTCTGTCGCAGAAGCTTCTGCGGCAGTAGGAGCAGAAATTGTAGTTGGCGAAGCAGGAGTGTCGTCACTGGAAAAGTCGGTTTGAGCAGCGGGCTTAACTTCGGTGTTCAATGTCTTAGTGGAAATTTCCAAATCCTTTTCGGTAGGAAGTGCTGAATCCTTTTCAGTGGGAGTTTCCAAAGGCTCAGCTGAAGAAACAAAAGTGAAATCAGGCGATGTAACATCGCCATTCTTGGGTAAGTACTTTTGAGCAGGAGAAGCTTCAGAATAAAGGGTAGGCTCGACGGCTTCTTCAGAAGATTCGACCTCTTCGAGAGAAGGATTTGGCAAATCATCAATCTTCTTAGTTTCTTCAACAACAGGAGCAGCAGCTGTAGGGGTTTCCAATACTTCCTTCTTTTCTTTGTCCAAACCAGTCACAGTTTCGGCTTCTGGTTTAGTGTCGTTGTCAGCAACAACAGCGGCATCTTCATCGGAAACAGGAGCTTCAGACTTGGAAACAGGAATAGCAGCTTCCTTAGATGGGGCAGCAGCAACAACAGGTTCAACATCGAAATCCTTGTCAAGATTGTTGGCAGGTTCACCTGTAACAGTTTCAACTTGAGAAACGGGCTCAAGAGCAGGTTCCTCAATCTTGGCTCCAGACTCAGTAACCTTTTTATCTTCAACAATAGCCTTTTCCACTGGCTTCTGGACTTCGACAGTCTTAGCAGCCTCAGCAGCTTCGCTCAATGAAGACTCGTAAGAAGAAGCATTAGAAACTTCAGCCTTCTTGGGAGTAGCAACATCAACGACATCAACAACGGCTGGACCTTGTACCTTGACAGACTTCTCAGTAATGTTTTCGTCGCTGGGAGCAACAGGAAGAGCTGATTCTGTAGAAGATGGCTTGATGTCAGCAGTAGCGGTATCTGGAGTAATGGTAGTAGGCTCGACAGCATTTTCCTTGACATCAGCAGCAGGTTTAGTAACCTTTTCTTCAGCTTCAGCTTCAGCCTCAACATCAGCAACAGGTTCAGTAACCTTCTCGTCAACATTGGCATCGGCAACAGGCTCAGCGATCTTTTCTTCGACTTCAGGTTTAACTTCAGCATCAGTAGTAGGTTCAGCAACTTCATCTTCAACATCTTCAACAGAAACAGAAACGGGCTCAACAGCCTTTTCTTCGATATCAGAAACTGGTTTAGCAGCCTCGACAGACTTGGAAGGTTCATCAACCTTTTCTTCAGCTTCAGCTTCAGTTTCAGCCTCAACGTCAGCAACAGGTTCAGTAACCTTCTCGTCAACCTTAGCATCAGCAACAGGCTCAACGATATTTTCTTCGACTTCAGGCTTAACTTCAGCATCAGCAACAGGTTCAACAACCTTATCATCAACCTTGGGATCAACTTTTTCTTTGAGATCAGCAACAGGCTTGGTAGACTCTTCAGACTTGACAGGCTCTTCAGACTTAACAGGTTCAACAGGCTTGACAGGCTCAACAACCTTATCTTCAACAGGCTTATCTTCAGTGTCAACATCAGACACAACAGGCTCAGTAACCTTTTCTTCAACCTCAGAAGTCACGACAGGTTCATCTTTAAGGGCACTGGCCTCTTCCTTGTCATCAACAACAACATCGTCCTTTTCAACATCACCTTCCTTATCTTCAAGATCAACACTCTTTGCTTGAGTTTCGATTTTTCCGGCGTCAGTGTCCAAAAGTGGGCACTTGTCTGCCGAGTCCTGTGTTGTTATGGTGATGTTGGTGTTATTGTGCTCAGGGGTAGCGATAGCAGAAGTAGCTGTAGATGTATTACTGAGTGGAGCAGCCGCATGGCCACTTGACAATTCCCCAGACAACTCTGAATCGTCGATCTTGGGTGAAGCATCGGCGTCAGTGGTATCAGCAGGAGTGGAAGTAGTCTTAGCGTCAGTAGCAGAAGAGTCTGCTTCAGCAGCTTTGACGACTTGAATGGCATCTTCAACAGCATCTACAGTGGTAGTAGCAGAACCAGTGGGGACTGGAGCTTCAACATCACGCTTAGTTTCGGTCTCAGCTTCAGGTTCAAGCTTAGCTTCGGTTTCGGTTTCAGGTTCAAGCTTAGCTTCAGTTTCGGTTTCAGCAGGAGTAGTAGCAGTAGCATCCTTTTCTGAAAGATTGGCAGATTCGATGTTTTCAGGAATGACAATACCAGGCATGGCTGAAATGGCATTTGCAAGTGTTGAAACAGGCAACTCTTCGTTTTTGGGGGCAGCAGCAGCTTCGGTAGCATCTTTGACTTCGGTGTCTTTAGCTTCAGTATCTTTAACTTCAGCGTCTTTGACTTCAGTAGAGGCCGTAGGTTCAGGAGCTTGATCTGGGGCCGGAACAGAAGAGTCTAATTCAGATTCCTTAGCCTCTTTTTTGATTTCCGACTCAGCTGGTTCTGATTTTGATGCTTCGGCTTCTGACTCAGCAACTGGGGTAGCTGGTTCAGCTACTGGAGTAACAACTGGTGCTTCTACTACTGGTTCTGGAGCTGGAGAAGGAGTTGGAGAGGGTGTTACTGAAGCTTGTTTGGATTTGTTGGACTTTTTGTTTTTCTTGCCTCGAGACTTTTTGTTGTTCTTTTTGAAAGCAGGAGCTGGAACTGGGGCAGGTTTCTGTTTTGGAGCTGGAGAAGGTTTGTCAGCAGACTTGGTGGTAAGATCTGAAGCATCAAAGTAGTTGT
This sequence comes from Magnusiomyces tetraspermus, assembly GCA_030578715.1. NCBI lineage: Eukaryota > Fungi > Ascomycota > Dipodascomycetes > Dipodascales > Dipodascaceae > Magnusiomyces > Magnusiomyces tetraspermus. The sequence continues at coordinate 17,012 of JAKTYL010000163.1, forward strand.
TTGTGATTCCTTCCGAATCGCTTTCTTGTTTGGTATTTGTGTCGACCATCCATTTGCCATCAACGACATACTAGAGGGAAATAAGTGTTAATACAAGGTTGATTAATAAAAGATTGGCTGATATGAGAAAGATAGTAACGACAAACTATTAAAATACATACCTTGAACAGAACCTTTTCGCCAGGAGCAGGTGCATTCAAATCATACACAGCCTCGAAGGCTGCATCTTTAGAGGCTTGAGAAAGTTTAACAGACTTGGTCCAATTATCAAAAGTACCAGTGGCATATACTTCTTCAGGACCTGCAGGCCTAATATACAAGTGGAGTGAAAAAAAAAAAAAAAAAAAAAGACGATTGATTGTGATTATGGTTATGGTTAGTTGAAGGTTTACAATTGATTTTGAAGGTTACAAAGATACGTACCATGAAAATGTATAAGAACGAGACATTTCAATGACGACTTAAATCAAGAACAATAATGAAAAGTGAATGATAAATTAAAACTAATTATAAATAATTGTAAAAGAATAAAAATAAATCTTTCTACGTCTTTCCAAAAAGAGAATGGTAAGAAACAAAGAAGAGAAGCAGAATTCCAATGCTTTTTTTATTTTTGACTGGCGTCTTCTTTTTTTTTTTTTTTTTTTTTTTTTTTTTTTTTTTTTTTTTTTTTTTTTTTTTTTTTTTTTTTTTTGGTCACTCGCGTCGTCTACAAAAAAATGCCTGCGCGTCGTTGATCATTTTTACGTTTCTATTTCCAGGTATTTTGTAATTTTTGTTAGCGTGTTTTTGTATAATTTTCACGTTTTTTTAGGTCTGCTGCTGATTTTGCTGAATAATCTGTCTCATAATCTCGTACAACAGCGAAAAAAGAAAAAACAAAAGTGGACATTTTAAGAAATATGTAGGCTTTATTCATTAATTTTCGGTGACAATATCAATAAATGAAAGAAAAGCATGGTACTATAAATAAACAAATGTGAACGAATTGAGTAGCTGTTCGTGCGATTAGCTTGTTTTCCTGTTTCTTGATCTTGAGCTTATACATAATAGTTGACTGTTTCGGAAGCTGATCTTGATCTTTGATCCAAACCTAAATTGAAACCATAGTTATGATGACAGTGTCAGTAATAATAATAAATGGCACCGGGGCTGAATTGAGTTGGACGTTTGTTCCGTTTACTCGTCTGTACGGCTTATTATTGAACTTTAAACATAAATAATAATAATAATGATAATAATAAATATTTTTGATATATATAAAGTATACACTAGTAATACAATATCCAACAATGACAATAATAATAAAAATAATAATAATAACAACAACAATATACACAAAACATTTGTTAACCAACAATAATAAACTGAGATATCATCTGTGTTTTTGGCTCTTTTTACTTTTTTTTTCCCCTTCAATCTCTATTTTTTCATTTACTCATTCCATGAAATAAGGAACATCAAGCCAATACCAACAAACATGGCAACAAGATTGACCAAACTCTTCTTGACTTGCTGGAACTTGGGAAGATGCTCGTCGGCTTCAATGATTTCTGGAATAACTCCCACTGTAGCAATATACAAAAATCCACCTGCTGTAAATGGCAATGTCAAGTCGGCCATTTGCACATTGGTTCCGAAAATACCGGTAGCCTTGCCAGCTTCAAAAACCCCTTCAGTGCTGGATCCTGCAGTCGCAAAGTGGTTGATGGCAATTCCAAGGAATGTTCCAAGATAGGCACCAATGGCAGTAACGAATTGAGCATACATGGCTTGACGTTTAGTAAAACCACCCTGAATCAACAATGCAAAATCACCAACTTCGTGAGGAATCTCATGGAAAAAAACAGCAAGACAGGTAGTAGCACCAACATTCTTGCTAATGTAAAAAGATGCAGAAATGGCAAGACCGTCGGTAATGTTGTGAGTGAAATCGGCAATCAAATTCAAGTAAGCAGAAAGCTTAATGGCAGCTCTGGGTTCTTCCTTCTCATTGGTTTCGGTAATAGTATAACTGTCAGTAATGTCAGCATCAACCATACGGTTTCTCAATCCTGAGTCATTCTTGGAAAGATCAGCACCGGTAGACTTTTCGACTTTGGCCGTTTCATCCTCCTCATCCTCATCCTCTTCATGGTCATGGACTTCAACGTGTGTATTATGAGTGACTTTAACTGCATGGCTGTGATCATGGTCGTGGCCAGCACCCATGATTCTCATTGCCTTTTCCAAACTAATAAAGGCAAGGAAACCAAAAAACATTGCCAAACCCAAAATAGTGTTGCGGTGCTCGTCAACCAACACAAACTTGACACCACCTTCTTCGCCATGGCCTTCGCCCACAAAAGTTTGAGGAAGAAGATGCAAAAACACGTCACCAAGAAGACCACCAACAGCAAATGAAACAAGGGTGTTGAGCTGCGAAGGGTCAATATTGGGAGGAATTAGGGCAAGAAGAAAGTTGGGAGGACCTGAAATGTATGATGTAGCCAAAATAGCGTTTAAGCCAGGACCGAAAGGGAAAAGGCTGGTGAACAACTTTTGGATAAAAGAAGCTTCGTGGTGATGGTGTTCGTGCTCAACATAAGCATTGAGGTTTTGAACAACAGGACATTCCTAAAATAAGTGAAAACAAAAACAATTGATAAACATTAGGAATCTTAGTGGATATTAAAACAGTTAAAAATTGTCATTCTTACATGAAGTTTTTCGTCAATGGCTTCCAAATTAAAAACGCCATTATCATAAAATAAACCGCTCACAGAATCCCACAACTTCTCATCTTCTTCGGCTCCAGTCTCAACAATTGTAGGCTTTTCAGAGGCAAATGCCTCAGGCTCTGGGGGAGGGGCCTGTTCAACATGATCAGCTCTCAGAATCTTACTTTCAACAACTTGAGCCTTAACAACTTTAGTTGTAGTAGATTTAGCAGAAGCCGCAGAGACAGCAGCTAAGCCAGACAGTATTAATGGAATAGTGACAATTGAAGATCCAAACTTCATCTTTCGCAAACACACAAACAAACTAAAGTCAAAACAAGTAAAATAAAAAGACAATTGATGAAATTAGGAAAAAAGAGAAAGAAGGATTGAGGAGAAAAGCTGGAAAAAAAAATAAAATAAAGGAAATAAACGACAGGTTGCTGAAACTCAAAAAGGAGAGACGTCACGCTTATATGAGTAAAGATTAGTAATGAAGTACTAAGCATAACATACATTACATTGTGTAGATTTCTTTCCCAGCCTTTTTCATTTTTTTTCTTTTTACAATCAAACCTGCCTAAACTGTTCCATATTCAATTTTCAGGTTCTAAATATATCTAAAAAGCAAGTTGATTTGACGTTTTTTTTTGTTAATTCGTATCCATTTATTCTTAATGATTAATAAACTCTCCAACAAGCCTTTGGGCATCTTGTCTTCACAACTTGAAGCACCATCACCTTCAGCTTCTTTAATCTTATCAAACGCATCATCAGCAACAGCACCAAGCTCATTAGGAACTAATAGAACAAGACAAAGAAGACCATTACGAGAAGGATCCATTGTTCGATACTATCAACCCGTCAAAGTTTCTAAACGATCTGCCAATGAATTGTCAAATAATCAACATCTTCTACATCATAATTTTCACCAATATCATCATAACCAAAACCTGTCGATACATTCTCAACAATCTCCAGCAAAAGTGGCATCATCGTCCTCGTCCTCTGTACTACCTGTTGAGTCTTCACCTACTGTTTCGGCACGATCAAGTGTATCATCAGCAAAGAACGACAAAACGAGGAGAGCGGCAAAGAATAGTAATACCAACACTACAGTAGCAGCATCAAAATCAAGTGAGCCTAAACCCAAACGATCAAGACCTGAAAGATCTGTTCCAGCAAGATCACAGCCTGCTAAATCTAAACGACAAGCCGCATCATCTTCATCATCTACAGTGCCTTCAATACCTCTTAAAGTCATAGGTCCAATTGCACCTCCAAACTCGTCATCATCAGCCTCAGCAACATCTTCATCATCTGATGCTCCCGAAATTGGAATCTCATTCACAACCCCATCACTGCATTGGCAACAAAGACGCGGAACTTTGATGGTTTTGACGACAACTAATCCTGAACCCAGGATCGCGCCAGGCACGAAGAAAATCGCAATTGCAGCTTTTGATCTTGATTCAACGATTGTTCGCACAAAATCACAAACTCCTTTCCCTAAAGATGGTTCAGACTGGGAATGGTTCAATAGTTCTGTTGAAGGCAATTTGAAAGTGTTTATCCAACATCAATACAATCTCAACAAAAAGGGTGGTACTAATAATAGTAATCAACAACAACCTGATCTTTTAACAAGTTCTTCAGTTTCTCCTCCCCTGAAACAGTTTCTCGCAGAACGAAATAAAGATCGTGTTCCGTACATGCTTGCCATTCTTTCAAATCAGGGTGGTGTTGTGATTAAAAACGACGCCAAAAGATATGCCCATTTCCGCGAACGGCTGGAACAAATTGCTGCAGTGTGTAAGATTCCCTTTTGGATGTATGCGGCCACTCGTCCTCTCTCTGTCAAAAAGGCACCTGGAAGTACTGCGAAAGGTGGAAACAAAGCTGGTAAAGGTGGTAATGCTAAAGGTAGTAACGCCAAAGCTGCTCCACCAGTTAAAAAACATGATCCTTTTCGAAAACCCGAAACCGGGATGTGGTTCGAGTTACTCAAAGACGTTGAAGAGAAGCATGGATGCCAAGTGGACCTGGAAAAATCTTTTTATGTTGGCGACGCGGCAGGACGAAAAAACGACTTTTCGGATTCAGACAGAGAAATGGCAAAAGCGCTGAAGCTCAAGTTTTTTACACCTGAAGAATTTTTTGTAAATAATCCTCCACCAAAAAAGTCAAACAGAAGAACCTATTCATAAAGATTTATGACTTTTTCATGTGTACTTTTACTTTAGTTTACGTTCCGTATTTATTACTTTTTATGATTTACTCTACTAATAATGATTCATGACGACCATGTTTACTCTTTGTATGTTTGTTCAGTTAAACAAGAACCAGCACAACACTGGTCTCATTCAACTTTTTTTTTTTTCAAACGCTTTTGTTTGATACTGAGGAATGGGAAAATAAGGAACCGGGCGAAGCTTTTAACGCCGTCAAAAGATATACACAACGTGCTCGGTTACAAGTCGAGCTAATAAAATCATGAATCTGCTGCTTTTCTAAAAGAAAAGGGGGGTCATTACAAACAAAAATATAAAGAATAAAAAAATCAAAAGAAAAATAATTAAAAACACAATTTTTAGGGTAAAATTAAGGGTATATCATCACACAACAAAAAATTTTTTTTATAAACGTCATTTAAGAAAAATACAAGACTTTTCAAAAATACGCTTACTCGTCCTGCTCAATGGTACCCTTCTCGGAAACGTAGATACCGTCCAAGAACTTACGGATATCCTTGTTACGGACACGGGTGATCTGCTGGATATCAGCAGCGGACTGGGAGACGTTCTCAAGGGAGATACCAGAGAGAATGAGCTCATCCTTCTGGCCAGAGGAGATCTCGACATTGACGCCCTCAAGAACATCAACGGTACGGACACGCTTCTCACCCAAGAAGTTTCTGATTTCGACAGTCTTGCCGTCGTTAATGATGTTAACGTTGATGGGGAAATGGGCATAGACGTATCTCATCTTGTAAAGGTAACCCTTGGTGACACCAGTGATAAGGTTGGAGATGATGGACTTGACAGTTCTGAGAGCAGCAACGTGCTTTCTGTCACCGTGGTGGACAGTGATCTTGATCTCAGACTCAGAGGGCTGGGAGAAAGCAACATCAATGTGTCTAAGGTTCTTGGTCAAAGTACCCTTGGGGCCAGTAACGGTGATGATACGGGACTTGATATCAACAGTGACACCCTCGGGGACTTCAAGAACTTGGTCGGTCTGAATGTACTTCATTTTTGATGATTATCGGATGGTCTAAAGTAGGGATACTGCTGAAACTGTCTAAGCTGTCGTAGTCACAGAATAGAAGGAAAAAAAAGGGTAGGAGTTTTTTTCAAAAAAGTTTCAGGATTGTTTTGTTTTTTGCCTAACCTGGATAGTATTGCGCGGCTAATACATTCTGAACATGCTGTGTTTCTTTATTTTTCAAACCAGATATTTTAATGTATGGGTGTTCTGGGATATTTGTTAGACTGAGATGTTTGAGATTCCGTTTTGGGAAGAGGCAAGTCACAAAAATGAAATGAAACAATAATTAGTTACATTTCGTAAAGTGACATGACAACCTATAATTAATAATGCTTAATCATTATAGCATAATCAATATCCATTTTACTTTTCGTTACACACATTGTCACACACAAGTGTCAAAATTTCTTGTCATCAACTAGAAAAATTAATAGTATGGCGGTGATTGGCCAATTTATTGTCAGCCTTTTTACACAAACCACCAATCCATCTCCAAAAATCCCCTTCACGTACACGTACTTATTCCCTTCCAACCGACGTCCTTTCGTAGTTGTTCCATATATTTTTTTCCTCTCCTCCTTCCGACCAATGCTTTCATTCAGAACTCTCGGCAAGATTGCTGCTCGTCAGCAATTCTCAGCATCTGCAGCAGTTTTCCGTCAACCACCTGCGTTTCGATGCCTTTCTACCGCTGCTTACCAAAACAAGTTCCATGCCAGTCCCGGATTCATCAAGTTCAGCGAAGATCTCGAATTAGACATCAGAAAAAGACTCGACTCTTTGCCAGGCGCAGGTAAGATTTTCCAGAACCCCGACGGCACTGCTCGCAACCCTGATGATGCTGAATTGAAGGAAGTCGCATCTTTGTCTGTTCTTGGAAACGAACGACGACTTGCGCTTGTGGATATGCTGAAATTGAGTCCTGAACAGATCCGTTTGTACACCGACAACCAGACTGATCTCCGCGAATACATTTCAAACGGCAAGAGAATTCTTGATAAGATTCCTGTTGAAGACCCAGTTACCGGCGAAACTACTTGGACCATCATCAGAGAAAAGGAATCAGAAGGTTGGGAAAAGATCATTTACTACGGTTTCATTCCTGCTATGCTGATCTGTCTCTACTTTGCTCTTTTCCTTGATAAGGAGGATATCAGTGAGTGGGCTCTTGAAGAACTCAGACTTCGTGCTCAAGAGAAATATCAAGACGAAAGATTGGACTTGGCCAAAGATAGCGACATTTCACCCGAAGAACTTAAGAAGAGAGACGAACTCATTGTCGAGAGAATACTTTCTGGAGAATACGACCGTCTTGCTGGTTTGAAAAAGGCTGGTAAGGATCTTCCTTCATCTTTGATTTAAAATGAATACAAAAAACAAAACAAAACAAAAACAAACCATATGAAGAAAAGAAGGAAAGATACCTTTTTGACAAAAATAATATTAATTGTTTATACCTCGTTTTTCATACTCATCCCATTTATACTATCCTTTTTATTTTATTTTTATATTTTATTGTTCAATTCATTGTTTTTCATTACCAACGTTTTTTTTTTTTTTCAAAGATTCAATTGTTGACTGCTTCAGCGAAAGTGTCAAATAGTACCCTTAAGATCTCATTCTTGCTTGGAATTATGAAGAAATGTTCTTTTACTAGCTTTATCTGGTTTAAGCTTACGATTGATTACAAAACACCAAGTTCATATGAATATTTGTAAAACTAGGAAGCAAGCCAGAATCATAGTATAATCTGGAAAGAGAGAAATATCTGTTGACAATTTACAAGTCATGGCGATGTACCTATATTGAACATTTTTATAACATTCACAATTCTATGCCCTATTCAGACATCAACTATATTCAGTTCTAAAATCTCTATAAAACCAATTTCACCACTGTCCACATTCTCGATTTTTTGTTTTCCCTTTTAAAATCTATTTCTCCAAAGCACCTTCCCAAATAGTTTCTGGCATGTAAAAAGCAAACCTGTCCAAGACAGATTGTTCATTAGATGTTGCAAATGCTTGCTTAATTGTAAACAACGTTCTTCCAATAGTACTTTGTTTATGGTACCTTTTTCCACCAAGCACTTTTTTCTTTTTCTTTTTCAAGTTTTCTTCCCCAGATTGTTTCCCATCTTCCTGGCCATGCTTCATCCCAGTCCTCTCAAGTTTTTCAAGCTTCCCATGCTTACTGTGTTTACCATACCTACCCAGCGACGAAAGTGATGACGACAAAGAGGTGCCCGAGAAAAATGAACCAGTTGCGAGTGGAGGAGCCGTAGAAGGGACTTTGAAAATTGACAGCATCAACAGTTTCAAGCGGACATGCTGAGGAATCAGGCGACAAAGAGAGTTTTGTAGTAAACGCAACAATTCAACCAAGGTAGCGGATATTTTCAATTCACTGTATGGCTTGACAAGTAGTTTGTATTCTCCGCACGTCATGTACTTGTCTTTTTGACTTTTGAAAGTCTCATTCTTGAGTTCAAACATCGGCGAATTGTTTTCAGAAAGATACTTGATATCAAATAAATGTTCATAAAGCTCTTTAATAGTGACATCTGTTTCTGTACGATACTTGCCAACTACCAAATTCTTATACACTTCCATAAACTTTCTATCTTTAGCAGCAAGCACAAAGTTGTTGGAATCGTAGTGCTCAGTTTTCACCGAAAATGCAGAAAGTGGAGGGGTTATTCCAAAAATGCCTTGGTTGGAACATTCCTCGTTGATCTGGCGTGCCCAGCATCGTCTATAATACCCCATAGCAAGGCACCGTATCCAAATTATTTCAAGATACTTGGAAATAAAACTAGTTTTTGGGCTACTGAAAACGGATGGTGTTTGGGGAGGACTATCTGTATCCATACTCATATTGCCAGAGCCTATATTCTGACAGCTTTCTGCTTTTTGATATAACAACTTGTCATCAATTCCAAACTCTTGATTCATCCCAGGTTGTCGATTCGGCTCAGCAATGATATCTTGAATCGGAACATCTAAACGTATAAATATATACATGAGCGCAATTCCTGGCGCATCGCATACATCCTTTTGTTGAGCACACAAGTCTGCCAATGTCGGAATGATATGTTGAGTAAATATTTCTGTCATTCCGGGTTCTTGGGTTTGCTCAAAGTCTGCCATTTTGCATGCAAGATAGCAAGTCAACGAAACAAGAAAAGATGTCCGGTAGGCTTGGAAAAGTTTGCTTCGGCGATGATATGCTGCTCCTTCATTGGTGAATGCATTTTTTCTTGCAAAGGGTGAAGGGCTTGCTGGAATGACAAAAGAGAAGCCAGTTGTTTTGGAAGAACTTTGCGAAAATGGGCTACTAGATTCTGAGTTCTTTTGCTCGTGAGAATCGGAAAAGTAAGTTGAAGTGGATGAGCCAGGCCTGCTTTTAGAAGTAGCGCTACTACTACTACTGTTGTTATTACTGCCAAACTTTCCAACACGTGTTTCCTTAGATTTTTCAATCAAAAACACCAGAGATCTAAAGTAAATGTCTGCCCATTGCCAAGTAGTGCTGTTGTCACATATTTCAACAATTTTACGAAGAAGGTATGGAAATACTAGATAGATACTTTGTGGAGAATCGTCAATGTACTGAGAGGCAAGTATCAACAAGTTGTCAAGTATTCTCAAATTCTTATCACGAGACGAGTTGCTTTGTGACTGACTTGTTTTGGCTTTAAGGTCGTTGATTGTTGCACTGTTTTTGACTTGAAACGAGATATCACCAGACAACGCCTCTTTCAATTCTCGAGCGTTTTTTTCAGAAATTTTTGCTGGGATTTCTGAAGCAATAATCGAAGAGATGATACTTTCATTATCAATATTCGTGAAATCTCTACCTTGGTTAGAAGATGAGTAAATACTGAAAACGTCACCGTCAGTCTCGGGCGTAATTGCAGTGTTGTCGTGCGTGGTAGAGTTGCATGCCATTGCCGTTTTTTCAGAATCAATTGTTTTAGACGCTGCTTCAACTAGTTGCCAGGCTTTGAGGCCAGCAGACGTCAATTCTGGAGATGAAATGAAAGCAGGGTCTTCAGAAAGTGATCTTGAAACAGAATCGGCTGATCCAGCTCTGGGGGCATTGCTGTCTGAGGAGGACCGGTAGTTGAGCCAGTCTAGTATTTCGACATCTGGAGAAGCGTCCATACTAAGATGAACATTATTGGTTGTCATGTCGATGAGCGAAAAAAATCTTTGGCTTTGTTGATTGAAAGAAGAAAAAATCACTAATTTATAAGAACGAGGTCTTATAAGTCTTGTAACAAGTGTAGTTTCAATGAAGGAATCAAAATCAAAACCTTTTAAAACAAATCAAATAAAGCAGCACGAAGAAAAAGAATTAAATCAATATAAAGATTAACAATTAAAGATTAAAAGCTTGGTATCCAAACAGACAATGGAACAGGGAAAGCCAAGATTAAGAACTATTTTGTGTAATACAATTTTTTGTTTCTTCAACGAAGATTTACAATTACTGAAGGTTTGTGGTTGCCTACAAAACCAGGTAGTTATTAGCCGTATGCTTCATATGTTGTACACATGACGCTTTTTTTTTCAAATACATATGAGTTCAAAGAAGTTGATGAAAAAGTTATATAAATAGTATTGATTTTTAAGTCAATTTGGAAAGTTATCAATCATTTCCAAATATAAAAACAAATTTGATCGGTTTTCTAAACAAAAGCTCAGTTCCTCAGTTGACTTTACTGGTAACCGACCTTGACTGAGTGTCTCTCAAGAGAACAAAACATATTTGCGCAACTCCGACTCGGCTCAAGATGATTTTCAAAGCTTTCTCTGTATTGATTTTTTTATGTTATTCTTAAACCAATCTTGTTGCTGAGTTTCTTGGTTTCAATCTGCATCTTTCGGCTTTGGCGTTTTCCATGATTCTGCTCCGAAGTTATGACTCTGTGTTCCTGATTCCTTTGAAAGCACGCACAAGATTATAAGAATTTCATATGCTTTCGGGAAATATTCTCCATTTGACTAACCTCTTGAAGCAAAAAGCGGAATACAAAGCGTTTTCACGTGGAAACACATCAAACTCAATATCTTCACAACGTACTGTAAGCTCAGAACTTGATAACCAGTATTTCTATAAACACAGTGCTAAGCTCGGATGTTAAGAATCAGCTTAATTTCGGCAGATATTGTACACTGTCTTAAGTATGTGAAATACTCCTCCCACCCCGCATAATAATATGAGCTGGGTACCCCACTTAGTCTAATATTTAAACAACTACATGACTCTTTATTTCTTTTACTATGTATCGAGCCCCGATTTTCAATTATTATATATTAATTATTTTCTCATATTAAATACAAATTATTACCTAATTATTACCAAATATTATTCAAAATACCCAAACAACAATGCCACAATCTCCAGTTTACGTTATCGGTGTTGGAATGACTGAGTTTATCAAGCCTCGGAATACATATGGTTATGAAGAACTTGGCTTAGAAGCTTGCGTAAAGGCCTTAGTTGACGCTGATATCAATTATGACCAAGTAGACCGTGCAGTAGCAGGCTATGTCTACGGCGACTCTACCTGTGGCCAACGAGTCGTGTACCAACTTGGTCTTACTGGAATACCCATTTACAATGTCAACAATAACTGTTCTACTGGTTCTACAGCACTAGCAATGGCTAGTGATTTCGTCAAATCTGGTATTGCCGATGTTGTGCTTGCTGTAGGGTTTGAGAAAATGAATCCTGGATCTCTTGGATCAGTATATAATGACCGCACAAATCCTCTGGACAGAATGTCGACCAAAATGTTTGAAACTAATGAGCCTGGAAAAGCTTCAGTAGCGTGCCAGTTTTTTGGTAATGCAGCTGAAGAGTATTTGACTAAAAACAATGGCTTGGATTCTGACTGCGTTGCCCAAATTGCCCAAATTAATCACAAACATTCTGTCAACAACCCTTATGCCCAGTTCCGCAAGGAGTTTACGCTCGAACAAATCAAAAAGTCCCCACAAGTACACAAAAGATCCACAATGCTAACTTGTTGTCCAACTTCGGATGGCGCAGCAGCCGCAGTTGTTGTTTCTAAAAATTACTTGGATGCTCATCCTGAGATACAATCTCAAGCCATTGAAATTGTTGCTCAAAGTTTACAAACAGACTACCAAAGCGTGTTTAGCGGAAGCTCAATAGATCTAGTTGGCGATGCCATGACTAGACGTGCTGTTCAAACTGTTTATGATGCTGCTGGAATAACACCTGCTGATGTCCAAGTTGTCGAGCTTCACGACTGTTTTGCAGCAAATGAGCTTGTTGTTTTAGACGCACTGGGCTTATGTGCTCCTGGGACTGCACACAAGTTGGTTGAGGCTGGTGATATCACATTTGGCGGGAAATATTTAGTAAACCCTTCCGGCGGGCTTATTTCCAAAGGACACCCGCTGGGAGCTACTGGACTGGCCCAATGCGCCGAATTGGTTTGGCATCTTCGTGGATGGGCTACAAACCGATTGGTTCCAAACACAAAGTATTGTTTACAACATAATCTGGGATTAGGTGGTGCTGTAGTAGTGACTCTCTACAAGCGGGCTGACAACAAGACGGTTGATCCGAAAAACAGTAGTAACAAGAATGACGGACGTTCACGTTTGGGTTATAATCCTGCAATTGAAGCTCGCCATATTACCAAAGATCAATTCCGTGCTGCTGTTTCAAAAACTAGTTCCGATCCATATGCGTATGGCGGAAATCGTTTGGTTCCGACCGAAAATGCCAAATTGTAAAAAACTAAAAACAATTAAAAAAAACTACTGATTGAGCCTTTTTTTTTTTTTACTATCAAATAAGTATATTAGGTATATTAAAAATTTTTAACAAAAGAAACAAACAAAAATCTATAAAATCAAAAGAAAAATGTATAGTTATTTTTTTTTCCTTCAGGTTTAAAGCGCTTTAACATAAATAGGATCTCTTTGGCCATGTTGTCTGGAGCCAGTATCCTTTGCTTTATTTTTCTTTCCTTCCCCATTACTCCAAACAGTAAACTCATCCAGCATAGCCGTAAATTCATACTCGCCTCTATAAAGAAACAGCATTCCTAAACTGACACGAGCCTCTCCGTTTGGCGGAATGTTGAGCACAGACTGCTGCAAGTTGCCGTTGAACAACACCTTGCTGTCCATGTTTGCCCATCTATCAACAACATTGTTATTGAGGCTGCTAGTGGTATTAGTAGAAGAATGCATATCGCCGTATCGCTGAGAAGGAATGATTCGCAAGTAGCCTGAAATGGTTCTAGTAGTCTTGTTACAAATTCTGACGTGCAGCGACACAAAATCTTCTTCGGCTTTGACTGTATATCCACCACAAGCCTGTGTATTTTCTTTTTCCTTTTCTTCTTCCAAGTCATAACTAGAATCAATATTGTCCAAAGTTATATCGGGCTTGCCTTCAAGAAGTTCGCCGCAATTCGAATCACCATCTTTCTCCACATGCATCGATATCGAAACAGGCTCAACACGCAAAATGTTAATCATTTTTTGGGTAAGGCGAATACCACGGAGTTCCAAAATACCAGACCGAGGAATACCTTCTGGTTCGACAACCTTCCAAGTACCGCCAAGCATAGAAAGCAGCGCCTGTCGGTACCAAAAGTTTTCGCGAGTGGCGCGGGCTTTTTCGGGCAAAGTGTTTGCAGAGACGACAAACTGGCGGTTTCCTAAACTTGGAACAGGCCGCTCTAGCTCTTCTTCAGTAAACTGGATTCGTTTAATTGGAACTAGTAATCGCTTAGTTTTGCCAGTATGAATAATTTCTTTGACTGTAAATCGGTTTTTGTCATGCTTAGTGGTATCGTATTCTTCGTTGTTGAGTAACTCAAAATTGTCTGAATCGTAGTAGCGAGTGGGAGTGCTCCATAATTCAACTTCGACAGACTGGTTGAGCGAGCTTCGTAAATCGACAACTAAAAGACAATAATCCGACAAATCTTGTTTTTCAGTTTTCAAGAAATTCAAGTATTTGGATAAATGAGAAGTAGCAATGTTTGGATCTTCAGTGAATGCTTGGTTTCCTTGTAATCCCATCATATCGCAACCGCCCAGTTCGATACTGGAACTGACTGTAATGTTAAGAGATATCGAAAGATTTCGGTGCCAAAAGGGTAAGTTAGTAGTGCTACCGCTGTTATTACCGTTACCGCTAGTAGTGGTTGATAGTTCTTTGTTTTCAGTGATTTTGCGGTTTGCATATTCAACCTGAATTGTTCCGTCCGTTAAACCACGTTTACCAAGAACCAAAATACTGAAAACCATTGCACTATGGCTGCGAACAGAAACAGGTTCAGTTTGTTTGACAACACGTCGTCCATTATGCGATTTTTGATCGTTAGCATCAAGTGATTTTTCAGTAGAGCCTTTAATCCATTGTAAAGCCTTTCTATTGTAAAGAAAGTATTCGATTTCGTAAACTTCGTTTTGAGCTAGGTCCTTGTTGTTAAGAGCTACTTGTAGTGGCTGGGTAGTTGAATCAAAAAACTTTAAAGAGACATAGTCTGCATCCATATCCGAAATGTTTGCCAAAGTGATTGTAATTATTTGGCGTTCACCCTCAGATACCATCATCCATCCTTGGTGAATGCTAATGTTTTTGAGAACCATGACGGGCTGTGCAGAGATGACGTCAATATCAACAGTTCGGTACTTCATCAAGTCGTTAAATTCATCGCGACTATGTCCAACACCACTAGAGCTTCCAATCTTTTTGACCTTTTCTTCACTAACTCCAAAATACTCTTCAGCGAAGGGCGTCTTTTCAGTCAAATAAAACTCGCTCTTGTTACAGCCAACAACCTGGACAGTTGCGCCTAAAATTTGTAGCGTGCCAGTGGTTTCAGGAATGACTGCAATGTTGACATCTTGTGTAGACATTGGTGGAATATAGATGTTGGTGACTTTCGCAGTAACGTCAACGTTTTTGGTAATCAACGTGAGTTCTTGGATCTGCAAGTCAAAAGCAAAAGGATTTTGCAATTTGATAACAAAATCGGCACGCTCATTTTGAACTAATGTGCGGCCTTGATTGTTTTCAACTTCATTAACACGTTTTGGAGCAAAAGGATTATGCAAGAAAACACTATCTTCATTAGAGCTGGCGCTGGAACTGGCGTTTGAGCGGTATTGAGGAAGAATTGATGATGTTGCAGAAACAAATTTGATGTCACGGACAAGATTAGGATCCCAAAAAGTGCTCAAAACGTTTCTTTGGCCCAATCGTCTTGCAGAATCCACAGCCTTGATGATTGCATTAAAAGTATTTGACTGTTCCTTTTCAGTAAGGTGGTCAGCGCACGTAGACAGCAAAAGACCAGCAAATCGGACAACTCCATTGAAATCAGGAATTGCTTCACAAATGGTTAAGCAAGTTTTCAAAAAGTATACACGAAGTTCAATCCATCCAAATCCAATAGACGTAATGTCACCAGCTCCATAAACTTTGCTTATACTATCCAAAAGCTCAACAATTCCGCCTTCTCTTTCGCCGTCAATCAAATTTGTGACGTGCTTTTCAAAAGCACCTATTCCTTCAGTATGAGTTCCGTTGCTGGCTGCATTGATGTTGTGGACTCTAATCAGTCGTGGTGCAATAGTCAACAAAAGCTCACGGACTATAAACGATCTTTTTCTGAGTAAACCAATGTTGGAGTAAATAGATGCGATTCCGCTGTAAATGTTGCATTGAGCAATAATTGGAAGGTTTCTCAAGTCAGTTGAATAAGCACGGTTTAGCCAGCTAGTGATTGCACTGACAGAAGGGCTTTCTGGGGTAACATTTGAACTCAAGTAAGTGCCACGAACAACTGAAGACAAAGAGGCAGGGTTCCAGCCACCATTCAATCTAGTGACAGCTAATAAATTGGTAAATCTTAAAATGGTATCGCAGTAAATGATTTGTGGAACGCTTTCTTCGGGAGTTGACTGGGATCTGCCATAGTATTTTAAAATAGTGTTTGTGAGTTCTGGTAAAAACTCAAACATGGGAGGAGGAAGAGCTGTCGAGCCTGAAGAGGTAGGAGTAAGTGAGTCGGTTGAGTCTGAAAAGGAATGGTTGTGGGAGTGACTGCTGCTGTTGTGATGAATGGCTTGTAAGGCAACAGGTGGAATAGAAACAGGGGCTTCTAAGAAAGAAAGAAGCAACAAGCAAATGCCGATTCCTTCTAGTGCTGAGGCAAACCAGAGGTAATCGTGTGCACTCTTCAAACTAGAAGCAGCTTCGCTAAATGTTTTCAAAGCGTCTTGCCATCTTCCAGAAATGAGGTATAACCCAGCTAGATATTTTTTGCTTCGGCCATGCTGTTTGGCTTTTGCGCGATCAGTGAGACCCAAGCTCAGGGAACCTGTTTTAGACGCTAAGCCGCTTGTGAGTTTAGAAGTCGATGAGCTGAAGGATCCAGAGGGAGAATGAGTTCTGCTGTTGTTGTTTGGTGAAAAGGTTCCATTATATGGACGATCTCCTTGAAAGGCAGATACTGGGTGTTCTAATTCCATTAACCCTGGTGATTTGAAAGATCCCATCTCTCTGGTAATTGCTAAAACAGCAAGCTCAGCAAGAAAGTCTGAAGTGATGTCACACATGACTGTTCCCATACTGGTTACGGTTGAAAGGCGAGACGAAAGTATTGGAATAATATTTTTTGATCCTTGCAGAGCATCAACTTCAGGTACGCCAAACACTAAGATCTTATGAACAAGCGCATTAGGGAATTTCTTCTGTAGTATTGTAACCTTGTCTTCATAATCTTTTATCGTAAGTCGGTAGCTGAAGGTTGTTAGCGAAAAGACCTGTGTGGAAGTTAGTAAAACCATATTCACCAAGTTTATCAAGGGTTGAAATCATTGAAACGAAAAGAAAAATGAACAGTATACATACACAAAAAGTTTGTCTCCAAGGTTCTATATCATGTAAAAAGGAGAGCTCATGGTCGATAGGCGCAATTGAGAAATCGTACACAATTTTACCGTTTGGAAACCCTTGAGGACTAAACAAAGCTCGATCGCTTCTGGTATCAGGAGTAATGTCTAGTAAGCGGACTTCACGCACATTGTTGAGTCGATCAGCGTAGTTGAGAAAAGTTGATCTCTTCAACTTGCCCATTGGACACAAAAAGGCCTTGACTCGCGAAGGTGCGACGTAGGAGTATGGATCCAAAGGCATTTTCCAAGGTCTATGTGAAGTGTGGGCTGGTGATAATGATTGTTGTGTGTGTGTAGGTTAGTTTTTGTATAGGTGTTGATTTGGTGTTCTAAGAGAAATAAGGGTAAAATGTATAGTATGTAAATGGAAGGAAAAAATCAATGATGGGTTCCTTGCAACACATAAAGGGCCAAAACTTGATGAAACTCTTATAAATTAGATTTTAAAGTTGTGAAAATTCTTTGAGATTGATCTATATTGCTAATATACTTATTTTTCCCTTTTTCTTCTCATTTTTCAATGGATCAAGAAGATTAGAGTCGTTGACGGATACGTAGAAGTATCATATCACGTGATGATTAGAAATATAGTTACCCTACTGTGATCACATGGCCCAAAGCTTCTTTTTGACCACATGACCCTCAGACTCTCGCTCTTTCTCTCAACACACCAAACAATACATATTTACACTGGGTTTGAAAAAAGCTTTGAAGTACAGTCCAAAGATTTCAAATCATCCAAATTAATTCTTTCCCTCTACCATATTCCACATTTTTTTCAAATCTATAAAATAGCAAGCTTTTGCTAAATTTTGTTAAATAATTATATAAAAAAAACTCATTAGAATGTCGACAACATCGCTTCCAGCACCGCCTTATTTTCAACAAGGTAATAACATGAATATCAATATGAATATGAACAATATGAACAATTTCAATCCAAATAACTTTAGACCTGATTCTGGAAATTTCAACAATAACAGCAACAATCAGAACTTCAATTCATCTAATGGAACTAATCCCAATTCCAATTTCAACAACAACACTACTACCACATCTACCACCCAAGCTAAGCCAAATGTCCCAGCAAACAGCATTTTCCATCCAAACACCTCAAACCTCACCTTCACCTTTGACCCTTATTTACGCAAAGAACACCGATTCGGAATGAACCCCAACCGACCAATATGCCGTTTTTACGCGAGCGGAAAATGTCCACGAGGCAAAGAATGCCCCGACAAGCACGTTTTGCCCACCTACTCCAACAAGATTGTTTGCAAGCACTGGCTAAGAGGGTTATGCAAAAAAGGCGACAGCTGCGAGTTTCTCCACGAATACAATTTACGCAAAATGCCCGAATGCCTGTTTTTCTCGCGGAACGGATTTTGCACGCAATCGCCAGACTGTTTGTACTTGCACATTGATCCGCTGAGTAAAGTCGCGCCGTGTCCAAATTATGAAAAAGGGTTTTGTAAATTGGGTCCTACTTGCCCAAAAAGACATGTGCGTAAACAAATGTGTTTGAGGTACTTGACGGGCTTTTGTCCAAATGGTGCCAAATGTGAAGACGGTGCTCATCCTAAATTTATTGGCATTACGGATGCGATGAGAATTACAAAAGATTACGTGAAAGCGCCTGAACATATACGTGAAAACTTGGGTGAGAAGTTGGCGGAATAGTTGAAATAATGAACATATGGATTGGTATTTTTATATTTTTATTTATTTTTTCTTAATTAGCATGTATTTGTATTTTACGATGAATATAACCAATTTAATAGAATTACAATTAATTTAAATAGCTGTAAAAAAAAAGTAGGACACTAGAGAGCATAATTGTTATTCAGTCAGATTGACTTGAACTGTAGACATACATAGTCCAAACACTTGAATACATTCGCTGATATGAATGATTTACGAATCATAGTAAATAGTACTTGAACTTTCAATCTCGCGATAACGTTGTAGATTTAGTTACATCTAAGCGTATAAAGTTGACTTCTATCAAAGCAAAATCAGAGTTAGGTTCAGCACGCTCGATAGCACTAATGCTGCTTTTGAACCATGTAGAGTTATAACAAATACAATTGAAACTTTGGCGTTTTTAAAGAAAGAATTGCACACTACAGTTTTCTGATTTCATACTGGATTGAAGATGTGTGGATTGAGAAACTTCATTTATGCCCCGAACCGTCAACCAGGAGTACGGCTAACAGCTGTTAATGTTCAAAAACTGTCGACATGTTTAACAACTTTGACTTGTATGTCTTGACAACTAGAAATTACCGATTGTTTAATGGATGTTTCAACAGAATATCCATTAAGTATGATATATTGGAAAAAACTAATAGAGTCCATAATAATATGAAAAACGACCGAATAATTTAATAATATGAATTGCAGGAGAGGAAATGAAGTTGGTGCTTTTGGGATGCTTGGAAATTGATAAACATTTTAAAACTTTTTGTCTTTTCCTTTTAAACACTTGCTGGAGAGTCTATACTATCGTTATTCTAAAATTCCATTAATATATTATCATTTTTCTATTATATATAACTTTAGTCATTTCTAATTTAGCAAAAAAAAAAAAAGGTATATCATTTGCCTTTGATATTTAGGTATTGGTAATAATAATTTTTTTTATGTTTTTTTTTTTTTTTTCATTTTCAATTTATTTCAACCCTTTTTCTGACCTTATTGAGGCCATACTTCCTTTTCTTGCGCTTCCTGATCTATTAGCTGGCCCATTTACACCATTCAACGACGATCCATTTGCTGCTGCAGAAGAGGAAGAAAAAGGAGCTGAGGATGAAGACAACGATGATGTTCCTGACAAACTTTTATTCTGTCTTCTCAAATACTCTTTATCCCAGTACTCCATTCTATACAGTTCCCAACCTTCAATAATTTCTGAATTAAACACTCTTGGACTCAGCACCAGTTTCACAATCTTGCCTGGCCGCTTCGAGTACGCCGGACTCCACCAGAACCAGTCTACACACGCTTCTGCCCACGTCTGCGGAATCTTAACCAGCTTGACATTAAACCCACGCATCGCTTTATTTGAATTGTAAATAAATTTACGCGTTGAGCCCAATGTTTTATGGTACGAGCCAGAAATGTAGAACAGAATAATGGTAATCACGACGACCATTAAAACTAACCGGTTGATGAAATGAATGACTCCGTAGTTGGAAGGTTCAATGAAAACAGTATAGAAAAACGAAACGCAGAGTGTCATCATGACGAAATTGAAAAGAATGTATTTGCGTCGCATTTTCTTGTGAGTAGCATATTCTTGTCGGTAAGTGTCTTCCATAATAAGCAAATTTCTATATATATTTGCTGGGTGATCAGGAACGGGTATTGAGGTTGTTGTTGTTGAACTGGTATTATTAGGATTGTAGTTTTGATTTTGAACATTAAGGATGTAGGAATCGGCATCTGAATTGATGGACGAAACAGAAGCTGCACTAGAACGGCGACGGCGATGGGTGCCGTCGCTAGGTCTAGGCCGACTAGAAGGTGTAGAAGATCTGGATTTAGGGGTAGAGCATGATGAAGATTTAGAATGACTTGGCCTGGTTTCAGGAGTAGCTGATCTTCTTGGAGTTCTTGGAAGTTTGAGCGATTCAACCGAGTCATTTGACAACGACACTGGTCCTGATGAGCCTAGTGGCCCCATTGCTGCTAGTTTTGATCTTCTACGATGCTTCTTCATCATAACAGAGTCATCCAAACTGACCAAACTGGACGAACTTTTTGTTGGCGAAAGAAGAGGCGTTGAAGCGAGAGATGCGTTTGTAGACGTACTTTTGATGGATCCACCAGAAGAAGCAAGCATTATTGAGGAGTCATTTGTTCCTAAAGAGTCAAAACTTTCTTTTCTGGCATGTCTATTGACAATGAGGTCAGGGAACCGTTTTTCTTTCGGACTGGAAGAGCTGTTATGATGGCTATTATCGGTGAACGAATGTAGAACAGGAGTCAGGGGTAGCGATGTAGAAGATGGAACACGACGAGTGGTGTTGAGAGTGTTGTTTGTTAGTAGCAGGGCTGGCGGACTGGTGAGCTTGGATGCAGTCGCTGATCCAGGTTTTGTGGGGGTTGAAGGCATGTTGTTGTAGTTGTTGTGGGATTGAAAAGTGGAGGTTGTTGCACTGGCTGGGCTTATATAGTCTTGGGGCTTGACTGGGTCTTGTTCGTGGTGGCTTGAGTTTGGTGATATTAACGCGCTGTTTTTATTAAAATCATTTTTATTATTATCATTATGACCAATATCGTTATTAATATTAAGTTCGGATGGCTTTTCAACAGCTTGGTTTGATGATTCTAACGACTGGTCATTCAACAATCTAGACTCGATTGATGATGGGTTTGATTTTTTTTGGTTTTTACTGTTTAAAGCATCACTTGCCGAGCCTTGTTGTGAGTTCAATGACAAGTGATACTGAGTATCTGTTGAAGTGTTGATAGAAGTGTCTGTTGAAGTATCCATTGATCCAAGATTAACCATTCAATATATTGTTTTGTATCTGATAATAATTAATCAATATATGTTTGTTTCTTTAGTAATCTTAAGTCCTATCTTATTTTCCCTTTTCTTTTCTTCCAGTATTGCTGATTTTGCTGTTGTTGTTGTCGTTGTTTTCAAGTGTTGACTCGTTTTGTTGGTGTACTTTTCCCAAATCCCGGAAAAATCGAGAAATCCCAAAAAAAATGTAAAGAAATAAAAAAAATTAATCGAATGGTTTGACAAAGAGAAAAAAATGAATCAAAGCAGTGCAAATTAACCAAAATAATATTTACGTTAATCCACACACTGAATAAATTTGGTTAATGATAATCAATATCGCTTCTTTCGAATTTATTATAAACGAATAATTTACTTCAATTTACTAAATACTAATTTATTTCTGTCAAATCGCTTAACTTTTAGGCTTTTCCAAATTAAAAAATATAGAAAAGGCCCTCGCGACTAGTTCAGCCGTACTAGGCGTGTCATTACACAGCATGTCATACACATTCTTCAACAAGCGTTTAAGAAAAAAAAAATTGAGAAATGTCTGTGCTACTCATCTTTATTCAGCATACTGTCTTTCTACACCGTTGCTTCTTGATTCAAATAAAACCCAAGGTTTTTACATATTTTACATATTCCATTCTACATACACACATCCAAAATGTCTAAAAACGTTCTTGTCTTGATTTCTGGTTCCGGTACAAACCTCCAAGCCCTTATTGACGCTGCTGCTTCCAACAACCTCTACGACGCCAAAATCTCTTGTGTCATTTCTTCATCTCCAGACGCTTACGGTCTTACTCGCGCATCCAACGCCAATGTTCCTTCAATTGTCCACACCCTCCAAAGTCCCAAATACTACGGCTCGATCCCCAAAACCGACAAGGCTGCTCGCAAAACTGCTCGTGAACAGTTTAACACAGATTTGGCTGAGATTATTTTGCAACAGTCGCCTCGCCCAGATTTGATTGTTTGTGCAGGATGGATGCTGATTTTGGCGCCTTCCTTTTTGCAACCTTTGGAAAAGGCTGGCATTCCTATTATTAACTTGCATCCTGCACTTCCTGGCGCTTTTCCCGGTACCCATGCTATTGAACGGGCTTGGGAAGCTGGCCAAAAGGGTGAGGCTACTAAGGGTGGTGTCATGATTCATTATGTTATTACTGAGGTTGATGAAGGTGAGCCTTTGGTGGTTAAGGAAATTGACTTGAAGAAGGAAGAGACTGTGGACGAGTATGAGGCTAGAGTTCATAGTATTGAACATGCTGCTATTGTTGAAGGCGCTGTCAAGGCTTTGAAAGAAGCTGAAAAGAAGTAGTAAATTCGAGTAAAACAGTCGGGTTAATCCCAATAATATATTACCAAAAGACATTCCTATTAGATCTCAACATTTTCATAAATAATTTCAACATTTTTACTTTTTCCCCCTTCCTTTTAGCAACTGTAAATACAAATCCTATGCATATAAATACCAGTTACAATTACCAATTAATTACAAAATAATTGATTTATTTAAATTCAAATTTAAACATCTATTTATATATAATATATAATTTTCATTTTTCCATTTCCTTTCTCTTCTTTAGCTATCAAGATCCATAGCATCACCAACAGCTGCAATAGGAGTCGTAAGTGGAACGTCCACTACCTCAGCTATTTGGCGTATACTTTGTGCAAGAACACCAGTTGTTCCTTTACGAAACTTGTACGACTTCTCCTTAACACCTCGCTCATTTGGTTTTCTGTAACCTCTGTGGAGCGCTGCAGGCTTACCTTCTTCCATGATGCAAATGTCAACATTAGAACCTGAACCCAAATCGTTCCAAATACCCGACTCAATTGCGTCAGCAACCAAGTCGATGGCTTCCTGCTTGGAAATATCTGCGTGCCAGCGGGCCTCCAAAACGGCCATGGCGGCCATAGAGCCAGAACCCAACGAAAGGTAGTAGCCAACGTCGGTCGAGCCGTGGGCATGGATAGAGTACAGTTTGGGGCCAGTAGGATCGACGCCAGCCACAATCAGGTATGCGCCAATGTGGCCTTGGTATTTGAAAAGGTGTTGCTTGAGCATTGTCAATGCAGTCACTACACGTGGCTCGCGGCCCGTATTGAGAGCATGGAGTTCAATGTTGGAAGAAATGAGTTGTGTGACCATTTCAGTGTCGGCAGCAGTGCCGGCGCCAGCACACCAAATATTGGATGAGATCTGGTGCAACTTTTCGCAGTTCTTGTCAGCCACAATGGGGCCTGCAGTGGCTCGGGTATCAGCAGCAATGACGACTCCGCCTTTGAAACGACAGCCTACAATGGTAGTACCGGTGGATGTAGCGGTTGGAACAGCAACACCGTTGGCTTCAAGGAACTGGTTGCGGAGATGGTTATCAAAAGAAAGTCCGCTCATTATTGTATTTTGTGATTGTTTGTTTTTGTCGCTGAAAATGAAGGGGATTGAATGTACTGACCAAGTGTTGAGGGTATTGAAGGCAAAAATAGGATATGGTAAAGGATGAGAATAAACAAGGCTCTGATGGTGAAAATAAGATCCAGTGGCGACTAGTAACGTTAATATGCGTGTGTGTCTGGGCGTCTGTGTGTTAGGTAATATTATGAAATAATTAGTAACAATTATATAAGAAATATATTTAACGGTGTGACTATCACCTGACTATTATTTTTCGTTCACATGACCATTCATGTATCTGTATACTTCCTTATTTAGCCCTTGCTTTGCTTTGCTTATGTGATGTCCTGACTCTCACCCACACAACGCGTCTATTTTGCACAGTAATTGATTAGTAGATTACGTCCAGTACTTGTGATTGGGTAGCCATCCAGATTCCCGCTGACACCTAACTCAAGGAATAAATTTATTTTCTAAAGCCATTATCGCGCGTTAATCTAAGCAAAAAAAAAAAAGGAAAAAAACAATAAAATTCCGCGATAATGATGACTCAAAGCCAGTCCAACAAGCCAATTGCGCGAGTCTAAAGAGGGGTTATGTAGATAAATATACCCGCAAAGGCTTTATCAGTTGAACAGGCTTGATGAATGAACGAGCACAACACGTGAGAGTTTAAGAGCTGTCCACTCTAGCCGGTGCTATTTTGCATTTATATGGAATAAAACGACTCTCGAAGCAGAAATTTGTTTTCTTATCAAGGAATTTTATTACCGGTGCTTTCTTTTGGGAAACAATTTCCAGAAATAATGCCATGTGCAAGCTTCTGCCCCCCCCCCCCCCAAAAAAAAAAAAACATTACAAGAAAAAATCCTGCGT